>JAKUCV010006204.1:0-129852 GCA_028386065.3 Turnera subulata
AGTTGATTGGTTGATAAACACAGCTAACAAAGCTCAATATATAGCTCTTGAAAAGTCATGGAGCCGTTTGAAATCCACCCAAGAAAAACACCTTTAAACAAAGCTTAGTGGGTGCTGAAAAGTTGTCTGAACCATGCCTAAACATCGATGTTTTAAAGTAGAACATCGATGTTTTGCCCATAAAATTTGAATTTTGGGCTAACGGTAACTAAAACATCGATGTTCTAAATCCAAACACCGATGTTATTTTGGTTCGGCAAAATTCTTTTGAAAAAGGTTTATGCAAGAACATCGATGTTGGGAAATGAAACATCGATATTTTGTGCAACATCGATGTTTGATTAGCCAACATCGATGTTTTTTGGCATCGGCAAAATTCTATTTCTAAGACAAGTTTTCATGAACATCGATGTTGGATTGGAAACATCGATGTTTTGACCAACGGTCACAAGAACATCGATGTTTTATAATCCAACATCGATGTTTTAGAGCTACTGCCAATATTTTGAAAAACTTGAAAAACAGAACATCGATGCTTGGTTTCACAACATCGATGTTTTGGACTAAAAACACAACTTTATGTTTGAAAGCATGCTTATGAATTGTATGATTGAAATGTGTTTTGTTTGAGCCAATGCCTAAGAGAAGTTGAGTGTTTTACCTTGTACAAATAGGTTCTAACTTCTCCTGCTCTTCTTTGCACTTCAACTCTTGATCATATTTTCACTTGAATTCTTGATCACTTTGGTTGAGTACTTGTTTGCTTGATTTCTTTTTGCTTCATCTTGGTTATGACCTTGGTTTGTCATTTATCAAAACCTGTAATGAGTGAACCATGAAGACATAGCTTCTAACAGCATAAGTTAGCTCAAGCCCCCACAGAATGCAAAATTGAGAATTGAAAGGAAAAATTACCCTGAGTTGTCCTAAAACAAGTTTCAAATCACTAAGGCGAACTCCATTTCCTCTTCATCCTTCATTGATTTAACTGCAAAGATAAAGACATCATAAAACCAGAAAAAGTCACACAAGATTTATGATAAGAAAAATAAATAAATTACCATCTAAGGCTTTAAGCAGGGAAGCAAAATTTAATCTAATTTGCCAAACAATAATAGGTTTTACTTTATGAAAAGAGAACATTTATACATTATAACCACCAAGGAATATCCACCAGCAACATCTACTGTTATTGCAAGTTGAACTCGAGTAAGACAGCGCTCGTATCTATTGAATTAGAAAAATCTTTAAGCTAAGTTAAAGTGCACAGAGAATAGATATTGGAATTGGAATTGTACAACTGCGTGCTTCACCAAATGCTAAAAAGAATGCTTTTACATCTTCTTGTGGAGAAATTAGAATATCCAGAAAATTATGTGCACCAAAAAGTGTTGGAAAATAGTGAGTCCACCCATAAGGGGTGCTCACTTAAGCCCAACTTGGCCCAACTAGAACAGTATATAAGCCACCACAAGGGGAGGCTGAGACACTACTCATTGTACACATTGTACATGTGTTGGGAAAACACAGATAACCTGCATACTGCATTCTAGGGTTTAGACCGTGGAAACTAGGAGGCCGATCCGACACACTGTGACGGTCTCTACCGACCAGTGATTCAAGCCGTGGCTCCCGATCCTGACAATGCTTCCGCTTCATTCTTACAGATAAGTGTTCTTATCTATGCTATGCATATGTACATAAATTCCTTCACTGATAGCGGAGCCATAGGCTTGTGTTCTGGCTGATTTTATTGATTTTGTGTAAATCTAAAATCTTGGTTAAATATTTTATTAGAATTGATTTGTTCAATTCAGGATTGATTTGTTCATCAATCATTTTTTTTAATAATTGATCATTAATCAGTCTAATTCATATTTTGATCGATTAATACATGATTGTAAGGACTGCCTACAATCTATTTTGTTTCCTATATATTTCTTGGTGTATTGGATTTTTTTTTCGATTAATATGTGGATGATTGTATGATTGTTAATAGACAAAAAAAAATAACCGAGTTTGTATTATTGGTGAATAGTGGATCTAAGTTTTTCCATCTCGAAAAATACGATGGAATAAAGAAACCCGTAAACCCGACCCGGTAGTTCACTGCACACGGCAGTGGAAAAGGAAAGGACAGCTGCAGACGGCAGCAAGGCAGGGATCGCTGCAGACGGCGACGAGGCGCGGATCGCTGCAGATGGCGGCGAAGCACGGATCGCTGCAGACGACGGCGACTCGTTTCCCGGTGCCCGTAATGGTGTCTTACATGTGTGGAGGTGGATCAATGAGTGAGTCGTCGAGCGTGGCTATTTGGTGGCGGCAGATGACTGCTTCGAGTAGTGCGGCCGGAGAAGGCGAAGGCGGCTTTCGTCGTCGCTGAGCCACTCCGTGCTAGTGCGTCCTCGTCGGTCGTCGTCACCAGCTGAGGCAGGCGGCGCGGGCTGCAGAGCGCAATATGTGCGCGTGACCGGCGGTAGCGTGGCTGCTGCGGTGGTGTTCGTCGCCACTGCGCCTTGTAGCTACAACGGCATCGTCCACTGTCGAGGTGGATTGCTCCGGTGAGAGCATTCTTTGGACAGCGGCTGCGGCTGGTCACTGTGGGGGAGAAAGAGATGAAACCCTAGGGTTTCATCCCACGCTTCCCACGTGTCAGCCATTATGATTAAAAAAAACAAAAAAAGAAATGTCGGCACGCCGAGCCGGATAAGTCTGGCTGGACCGAGCCGAATTTGAGACGTCAGTCGGGCCTGGATAATGTCTGGGCTTCTTGTGTGTTTTTTGTGGGCATTTGTAGCCTATATTAACTGGGTTGGACAAATTTAATGGACATAAGATGGACCATTTATTTAAGACATAAAGTCTTATTGATTTTATTTTGTATGGCTTATATTAAACATATGGTTCAATTAAAATTAATTTAGGCATATGGTCTAAATTAATTTCTCTTTTATGTGGCCTATAAAAATAAAATTGACTTATTTTAGACAGACGGTCTAAAATTATTTTCTTACTATCAACATATGGTTGAATAAAATAATATGGACTTATTTTAGACATATGGTCTAAATTATTATTTTTATTGGGTTTGAAACCTAGTAAAAAATGAATACAAGTCCAATGTTATTTTTTTTGGAAGAGATGGTCCTTTTAGACATATGATCTAAATCAAATTTCTTTTATTGACATATGGTCAAAGAAAATATAATAATAATAGACTCCTCTTTTAGACATACGGTCTAAAAATTAATTTTATTTTTGGTTTATGACCAGAATAAAATTAAATTGTCCATCTTAGATATACGGTCTAAGTAAGTTTTATTTTATGGGGTTATGGCCTAAATAAAATAAAATTAATCGACAAAAAAGTCTAATATTATTTTATTTTTTAGAATAGATGATCGATATCAAAATAATTTTTTTTAGACACACGGTCTAAATAAATTTTATTTTTATATCTCATGACATTACTAAAATTTGTCCATGCTAGACATATGGTCTAATTAAATTTTATTCTATGACATATGGCTGAGAATAAAATTATGAAGGGTTCTAATATTTTTCTTAATAGATCCATAAAAAGTACTTAGTCACATGGACTATTTCTTTTGACATAAATTTTGTGTTTATGTTTCTTCACCAATAAAATACAATCCAAATATTTCTAGACTATATTCTTTGTGAATTTGGCACGAGAAATATTTACCCAACGGTTCAAGCATGAGTAATACACGATTACTTGCTTTAATGTTAATTAGTTTAACATTATGAACTAGTTGCTATTTAGTTTAGCATCACATGTTAATTAGTTTAACATTGTTGGGTTGTTCAACTTATAATGCACATGGGATTATAAAATTGTGCTTGACAAATATGTTGTCTGGAGCCTGATTAATGCTTAGCTGTGTTATTGGTTAAATTAATTTTCATTATGCATTCAACTTTAGGACGATGACTGGGAACATAGTGAACTATCGACTCCGGGTTATGCATGTGATTATTAACTTAATCAATCGAAGCTTAGCATTATACATGTATGTATGTTGAACATTATACCTTATATGTGATCCTTGTGTATTTTATTTGTTAAATATAATTACTGCTTCATAAGTTATTGTCGCATGGCTCAACAAAAGGTTGATGCTTAATGGCGATAATTATGAAATCTGGAATTTAGTATTCCAATATGTGCTGGTAGAGCGAAAGTGCTCTTGTGATCATCAATGTAGTCATGAAAGTTGAAGACAGATCAGTACGACAAACTATACAATGCAAAGTACTGTTGTAAGAAAAGTGTTGCAATGATGACGAAATGGGTCTTCCTCCAATGATGAAATTGGATAGTACGAATTGGTACTTTACTTTGCTTGAGTTAGCATACTTTCTATTTGTGGCAGTTTATTTTCTGTGCAACTGAATATAATTCTTAGTAAATTATAGACTCAGTAGCCACACATTATATTGTATGGAGATATGATACCTGATCAACGTTAAGTCTCACATGGAGATTAAACGTTTTGACATGTAAGTAGCAACAATAAGGTGTTGCTTAAATACTCATATCATACAAGTTAAGTCTTGTGTAACATATGAGATAAGATCTTACAGGATAGATGTCTTTTCTTGTTAGTGTAATATGCCCAAAAGCCAATCAATGGATGATTGTACATAGTCATGTACTTACATTAAGGTTATTCCAATAAATATGTTTATGAGATAAACGCTTGCACATATTTATAACCCTAGAATATTTTATATTCTTAAATTTCTCTAGTCGATTATTATTATGGATGGGTTGTAATAATAAATTATGGCTAGCGTATGTTGAGAGTTATATGAGATATGAATTCTACATACGGGTAAAAGTTAGAGAACTTGTGGACTGGACCGACTCAACATAAGAACACTACATGGAACGTTATATGATTGTCATTAGTGGTTCTTATATGTATTGTCCTTAGACCTGAGATCATCAAGGTTCCCAACATGTGAGTCATATACTTTGATATTACTCTTGGCTATTCGTAACTGAGTAGACCTTAGTGTAATCATTGGGTATATGATACAATGTGTAGTGGGTTTTGTATGATCAAGATGAGATTCGTCCAACCCTTATAACGGGTATATATTATCAGTTGGGCCTCTTGATAGAGTTTAACTGTAAATGCATGGCCATGCTCGGATTAAGTGATATGGTGATATCATTAGTATCCATTTTACACAGTTAACTCGGGGATCAAGAAACTTAGATTAAACTTATACGAGATTGACGTATTCCATGTCTCTTGTTTGATCTTTATAATGGGACGAAAGGACGATGACATGTTCCGAGGCATAATGAATCAGTACTGATCTTGTCGTTTGGGTAGCAATGATGTGTTGCTAGACACTGCTCATTGTTTATAATTGTAAAAATGAGATTTTACAATTATTGCCAAACGTTACAAGTGCCTACAGGGTCACACACTTAGAACTGTTGATTCGAGCTGGTGGATGAACCATGGTTGGACCATGGTTCGACCAAGTGGTGGGACCATGGCTGGACCGTGGTTGGACTAGGGTCGTTTTGGATTGCTTTGGTTCACTAATTGTCTGAATTATTGAACCAGTTTGATTCCATATGATGTGTAATCCCACTAAGAGATAATGGAGACATGATTAGACAAAAGCCTAATCTTGATGGGCCAAGGGTGTTGGCCAATGTCTCATACTTTTGTTTGAGTGGGATTAATGTATGCATAATCAGATTATGCTTGTGAGTTCATTCATTCTGGTTTTGAGACTTGAGAGATTTTTTCCAGACTTTGTAAAAACACATCAAACACAAGTTCAAGCTCCCGGAAATCTGCAGCTAACACTGTTGTTCGGGAGTGCTCGGGTTGGTAATCGTGAGACAATTTCTGGCTAGTTATCGATGGTTCGTGTGGATACCACAGAGGAGCCGGATTTCTTGTCGGGTTCTTGCAGATTCTACACTACAGTTGGGTGAAAGACCTCAACCAAGCAAGGTACGAAAAACTGTTATTCGGTTTAGTTAGCTTCACATGGATCCTCCATGAGTACCGGGTCTTTTCTCTGCATTTTGATTGTCTAGTTTGCATGACCGGTTACTTACAGTGGTAGTGGAGCCTCTTGTGAAACGCTAAACCGAATTAGATGTTCATCTTAGTATATGTGATATGCTGAATTCATTTGCATATGTGATATGTTGAATTTCAATTTTGTATACATGATACATGTTTAGGTTGGTGTTTGTCAAAAGTGTTTTGACAATGAATGCTTGATTGGTATGTGATATCAATCAAGGTGTTCATGGCAGTAAGTCGAATGAGTTCGACAAGGAAAAATCGATTGTCGGTTTTTGTATGGAACGATTGTCGTTCTAGTACAGCAAGGCCAAAACATCGATGTTTGTGAGACAAACATCGATGTTCACATGGTTTTTGCCTTGGCCGGATCTTCCAAAAATCGATGTTGTGTGACAAACATGGATGTTCTAATGAAGATTGGCTTTGGCAGAATTTTAAAAACATCGATGCTCAGGAGTTAAACATCGATGTTCAGGAGTTAAACATCGATGTTCTCATGACGAGTGGCCTTGGCAGAACTCTTAAAATATCAATATTCAAGAGTTAAACATCGATGTTCTAGAGCACTGCCAAATTAGTTTGAGATTCCAGAATTCTCAAACATCGATGTTTAAATGTTAGACATCGATGTTTAAAACTACTGCTAGAATTCTTGAACTTCCAGAACTTCAAGACATCGATGTTCACAAGTTAAACATCGATGTTCTTGAGCTCTACCAAATATTTTGGAGTTCCAGATTCTCATAAACATCGATGTTCATGTTTTAAACATCGATGTTCATAGGCTCTGCCGAAAGGTTTCGAGTTCCAGAATTCTCAAATGTCAATGTTTAAGAGTTAAACATCGATGTTCAAGAGTCAGACATCGATGTTCAAGAGTTAAACATCGATGTTCTTGAACACTGCCAAGTAGTTGGGAGAATCAGATTCTCAAAAACATCGATGTTGAAAGTTAGACATCGATGTTCTTATGTATTTTTGGTATCCAAATTTACAAAAAATCAATATATGATTTATCAAGAACATGCATATGGCGTATAGGAATAATATGTTGATGTAAATATTAAGTTCCTCTTGTGTTGCCTTCCATGATAAGCACTCATCATTACTTAGATCAATACTTGGTAGGTTTTGCCAAAGCGAGGTGCCAATATTTATCCTGGCAAGGTGCGACGGGATAATTGTAATACCCGAACTGCTTGTTATGGGTTGAACTTAACTAGGTCATCTCAATAGGATTGAAGACTTAGAGGTAAGGAGTTGAGCTAAGTCTATGAGATAGACAAGAACAAGTGTTGGTCACTCAACTATCTAAGAGTTACATGAGATGTAATTGACAAGAGTTGTCTACCTAAATAACTATGATATAAGTAATTAGCCAAAGCTGACTTATTTTGTAGTGAAATATAGATCTTGGCCTACTTATAATTATCTTGATTTATGTAGTAGGAGCATCAATTAATAAAATTCCTTATTAAGTGATTTTATGTATACATGACTCTTATTTGTGTGAGTTGATCAATGTTGTAGAGTTATCATGGCACAAAAAACTAGTACACAATCTCTGCGAACGGTCCTTGAGAAGGAAAAGCTGAATGGGAATAACTTCTTAAAGTGGCATCGCAATTTGAGGATAGTCCTCAAACAAAAAAAGAAGTTGTATGTCCTTGAAGGGCACGTTCCAAATGAACCGTCGCCTAATGCTCTTAGGGCAGAAAGAGATGCTTACAAGAAGCATGTTGATGATGCATTGGATGTTGCGCCTTATGCTTGTTAACATGGACTCTGAGCTTCAGAAGCAACATGAGAACTTGGGTGCGTTCATTATGATCAAACACCTAAAAATGCTCTTTGAAGAGCAAGTTAGGCATGAGTGGTATGAGACCTCTAAGGCATTGTTCCAATGCAAGATGGCTGAGTCATCACCGCTGAGACCTCATGTGCTCAAAATGATTGGATACATTGAGAGCCTTGAGGGTCTAGGTTTTCCTTTGCAAAAGGAGTTGGCTGTTGATCTAGTCCTGCAATCGTTGCCAGATAGTTACAGCCAATTTGTCATTAATTTCAATATGAATCATCTTGACAAATCCTTGTCTGAGTTGCTTAACATGTTGGGAACAGTTGAGCAACAAATGAAGGTAAACAAATCCAACAACATTTTGATGGTTGGAAAAGGCAAAGGAAAGGGTAAAGCCAAGTTTTACAAGAAGAAGAAATGTACCAAAAAGTTTGGTGCATGTGCATCTTCTTGTTCCCATGTGCTGAAACCCAAAGGTGGTATTGCAAAGGAAGGACAATGTTTCCATTGCAACAAACCTGGCCATTGGAAACGTAACTGCCCTGTTTACCTTGAAGAGGTAAAGAAACAAAAGGGAAGTAAGACTTCCACTTCAGGTATTTTTGTTATAGAAGCTAATATCTCTATCTCTGCATCATTGGTATTAGATACCGGGTGTGGTTCTCACATTTGTGTAAATGTGCAGGAACTGAGAAATAGTAGAAGATTAGCAAAGGGAGAGATAGACCTGTGCATTGGAAATGGAGCAAGAGTTGCTGCATTAGCCGTAGGGACTTACCATCTATCTTTACCGAGTGGTTTGGTTTTGGAACTTGATGATTGCTATTATGTACCTACTATAAGCAGGAATTTGATTTCTGTCTCTTGTCTGGACAAGAAAAGTTTTTCATTTGTAATAAAGAACAATTGTTGTTCTATTTATTTCAATGAAATTTATTATGGTGGTGCATATTTGAGCAATGGTTTGTACGTTCTAAACCTAGAAACATCAGTCTATAACATTAATACGAAGAAGGTTAGATTAAACGATTCTAATGAAACCTATCTCTGGCATTGTCGATTAGGCCATACAAACGAGACTCGTATTTCTAAACTCCATAAAGATGGACTTTTAAACTCATTTGATTTTGAATCATATGAGACATGTGAGTCATGTTTATTAGGCAAAATGACGAAGGCTCCTTTTGCTGGTAAAGGTGAAAGAGATTCGGACTTGTTAGGTCTTATACATTCTGATGTATGTGGACCTATGTCAACACAGGCTAGAGGTGGTTTTCAGTACTTCATTACATTTACTGATGATTACAGTAGATATGGATATGTATATCTTATGAAACACAAGTCAGAATTCTTTGAAAAGTTCAAAGAATTCAAGAGTGAAGTATAGAATCAACTCGGCAAGAGTATTAAAATGCTTCAATCTGATCGAGGAGGTGAATACTTAGACCGAGATTTTCTTGATCATCTAAAGCAATGTGGTATTGTATCACAACTTACTCCACCAGGTACGCCTCAATGGAATGGTGTATCTGAAAGGAGAAATAGAACTTTGTTAGACATGGTTCGTTCTATGATGAGTTAAGCTGACCTTCCTTCTTCATTTTGGGGACATGCATTATTAAGTGCTGCCTTTATACTTAACCGTGTTTCATCTAAATCTGTTGAAAAGACACCATATGAGATATGGACAGGGAAGCGTCCCAATTTGTCTTTTATGAGGATCTGGGGTTGTGAGGCTATCGTGAGACGAGAAGCATCAGATAAACTCGGCCCTAAATCCGTCAAGTGCCTCTTTGTTGGATATCCTAAGAAAACTAAAGGATATTATTTCTATAATCCCACAGAGCACAAAGTGTTTGTTGCTCGTACTGCTGTTTTTCTAGAAAGAGAATTCATTTCTAGAAAGATCAGTGGGAGAAAAATAGAACTCGAAGAAGTTCGAGGTATAGAGGCTGAGATGGAACAAGGGCAGGAACCACAAGATGTTGTGGGTAAAAAACCTATGCCTGTAACACATGGACTACGTAGGTCTGATAGGACTCGGCATGAGCCTGAGAGATATCGATTTCTTATGGCTCATACTGGAGACGTGATGCTCATAGAAGAGGATGAGCCCACTTCCTATCAGCAGGCTATTACGGGTCCAGACTCTAAGAAGTGGCTAGAAGCCATGAATTCGAAGATGGAATCCATGTATGAAAACAAGGTATGGACCTTGGTTGATCCACCATAAGGGGTAAAACCTATTGGGTGCAAGTGGGTCTTTAAGAAAAAGACCGACATGGATGGTAATGTGATTACCTTTAAAGGGCGATTGGTTGCGAAAGGTTTTAAACAAGTTCATGGTATTGACTATGATGAAACTTTCTCACCAGTTGCTACGGTTAAATCCATCCGGATTCTATTGGCTATAGCAGCATACCATGATTATGAGATATGGCAAATGGATGTCAAAACCACTTTCCTTAATGGAAATCTTTTAGAGGATGTGTACATGACACAACCTGAAGGTTTTGTCACTCCAAAAAATGCTAACAAGGTATGCAAGTTGCAAAGATCCAATTATGGATTAAAGCAGGCTTCTAGGAGTTGGAATCTTCATTTTGATGAAGTAATCAAACAGTTTGGTTTCATTAAAAATGAAGATGAGCCATGAGTTTACAAGAAGGTTAGTGGGAGCACAATCGTTTTCTTGTTACTATATGTTGACGACATTCTACTCATTGGGAATGATATTCCGACACTACAGTCTGTCAAGACTTGGTTAGGAAAGAATTTCTCAATGAAGGACTTAGGAGAAGCTGCCTACGTGCTAGGTATAAAGATCTATAGAGATAGATCCAAAAGGCTTCTTGGGCTAAGTCAAAGTACATATATTGACAAGGTGCTAAAGAGGTTTAGCAAGCAAGATTCCTTATGCATCAGCAATAGGATCTATCATGTATGCCATACTATGTACTCGACCGTATGTCGCATATGCATTAAGTGTCACAAGCAGATACCAATCTGATCCCGGTGAAAGTCACTGGACAGCGGTTAAGAACATCCTTAAGTACTTGAGAAGGACTAAGTAAAACGCCCGTGTCCCAATTTGTTAATATAAAATAGAAATTAAATATAAAATGACTAATTTGCCCTTATCAATCCCCGAGACACGAAAATCATAAACTAAACACCCGTATCCCAAAATATCTAATTAAATTAATTAAAGCATGTAAAAAGACTAAATTGCCCTTTCTACCCGAGATACGACACAAATAAGATAATCCTCATTTAATTACTCAATATATCATACAATAAGTAATATAATTCGAGTATGCAGCGGAAGACAAATACATAAACAAATATGAATGTAATGCACCCTATGGATCCGACCCGAGGAGGAAAGCACCGCCACCTGCTGATATGCACCACTACTCAACGAACAGTTAACCTGTAAAAATCTGTGAGGGGGTGAGACCAACCACTGTCTCACCGCAAACAAATAAACCAATAATATACAAATACAAATCAACTACAAGTACACCGGCATCAGGCAACAGCAACCATAATGCACAAATAAGTCACAATACACAACACAAGTCATTATCAGACTTCAAACCATCACTTATCATTACTTATACTATTTTCATTGTTACTAGGATTAAATATTTTATTAGGGCCCACTACTGTGTGCGTCGAGCTCGGTCCCGTCTCTTGAGACAACCAGGGCATGAGCCCAATATAAACAGGGCAAGGCCCAATACAATCAGAGAGAGAGAGATAGACAGAGAGAAAGAGGGAGGTAGAAAGGGGGAGATAGAAAGAGGGAGGTAGAATCGGTCATCACAGGCCCATATGCTAAACCGCATATACCATGCTATCCCGCATGAAATTCTGAGGGTATCACTTCCCGCTCGAACCAACCGGTCAACAGCCCCACAGTAGAATATTTTTATTGTACATTTCCTCAGTTATACTCAATGAGTTATATGTGCCATACATTATGATTGTCCAGGATTGTGTGGATTTAACATTTTGTTTTCAAGTCCGGGCCTCCGGCCCATAAATCACCACACTAACCATAATAGTATACCATGGTATTGAATCATAACAAAACAAATTATGCTCTACCGGCAAATCATATTCACACAGGCATGCTATGCACATAATCAGGCATACCACATCAAAAGCATCATCACTTAGACACAAAAGTGCAAACAAGGAGTTCCGCACAGGAAGCAGACATACAAATGGAATTCAATGCCAAACAAGAATTTCAACTTCATATACCAAGTCTAAACCTAGTATTGCAGGCAGTAAAGTATACAAAGGTTTATATGTCCTCACCTTGGCCACAATAATTGCCTCGGAAGCCGAAGCCTTAACCCGGCTCAACATTCCTATGTCCATAACGTCCTACGAATATACACATCATATAAGATGCTTACTCATCACAAATAAATAAATGCATGCCAATGTATGATCTTGAGTTTATTCCGTAGCCTGAGGCCCGTTACTAACCATCAGGGTCAAAGCCCAAACAATCTCATAATCTTAGTCCAAGACTAAAGGTCCACTTAATTAAAACATTAGGTTTTATCTTCCTTTGGGCCTAAGGTCCATATCTATAATAGTTGTCAGTTTTAATTTTCCATTGGGCCTAAAGCCCATTCCCATAATAGTCACTGAGCCTAAAGCCTATATATCCATAATATCATTAATTGGGCGTGGCCAAAATCGTTATAAAAATAATCCAACTATTTTATAAACCCGAGCCCAGTCTTCCAACCTAGGCCTATACGCGTCGGTAGGATTCCGGCCGCGCCACTCACAACTTGCACACCCGGTTTCCACTAAGTCCATATCGTTACAATACATTAATTAAATGCATTTACACAACAAGACATGTGCAAAATCAAATAACGGCCAACACCGAGAATTACCATGTAATGGCGGTAAAGAAACTATGTCTTGCCGGAACAGCAACCCGAGCCTCGCCGGATTCCGGTCAGCCCTCGCTGGAAAAGTGACCAAGTCGCCGGAAATACACACAACAATCTGCCAAGCCCAGAAAGAACCCACAACAAGCTGTCAAACCCGAACATCGTCAACCATCGTTCACTTTCACAACACATGGTAACGAATCTAGAACGGATTACAGGTTTCATATCCTTACTAGGAAAGAGGATGGTTCATCACCGCCACTGTCAACAGTACTCCAAAGCCTCGAACACCGACAGATCCGAGAACTGCAACGACAACCGGCACAGGTAGAGCCCAATCCGGCCACCAGCAACGAACCAGTACCGCATAAACACACCATCGACCCGCCGTCACAAACCCGTATCCACCATCAATAGCCACGACTCACACCCGCTCAAAGCCCGGCCACCACGGCTAGCAGTAGAGCCAAACCGGACCACCAACAACACAGGACAACCACCAGCCAATCCGCCACCCAAAGACACAAACCCCACATAACATCCAATTAACCTCTCGACCGATACTACAAAAGAAAAGAAGAGAAGAAAGGAAGAACAGGGGAAACGAACCGGAGAGATCGTCAGAAACTTACGGAGCGACGACGAAGGGCGACGTTGGCACCTACGTCGAATCCATGCCCGATTCGTCCCCCACAAGGCCCACCAAACCTCATCCCGGTCTGCACTACCGTCCAGCAACACGGGCAGCGTTCACGGCGACTCCTCGTCATAACCCAGAGAACCCCGATCCTTCTCCTACATCGTTGCAGCGGCGACGTGTGACTCGGATGGCTGCAATTCGAGGAGAGAGAGGAACACAAGGCGGAGGCGACAACACGCTCATGCGCGTCCTTCCTCTTAACTGCAGTGGCGGCGGCGCAAGGAAAGAGAGGAAAAGGAAGAGGAGTGGAGTGCTCAGGGAACAAATCGTGGGAGGAAGAGTGGGAGAGTGTGTGTGGGCGGCGGCTCGGGGAAAGAAGTGAAAAAAAGAAAAGAGAGTAGAGAAAAGAAAAGGGAAAAGAACTTTTAGGGTTTGGCCGGCCAGGATCAAAACGACGTCGTTTTGATCTTGGTCGCGGTCAACCCTTACCAAGTCAACGCGCCTGTGTAATTCTTTTATTTTATTTTTATTTTTTTTCACTTTCTTTCCTTTTCCCAAAACGACGTAGTTTTAAGTTCAACTACTTCAACCCGCCTTTCACTTCGAAACGCGACTTGTTCCCGACGAAACCCAAACACGTTATAGTTACAACTTAATACAGATATTCCAAAGGAAAATAATTCATTTCCATGACCAAAAATTTGGAAATCCCGCAAGGGTAAAATGGGAATTAAAATTTTAAAAATTCCTAAAATCCACAGAAATTAACTACCGAAAATTCGGGGCGTTACAGTTCTACCCCACTTAACAAAATTTCGTCCTCAAAATTTACATACGAACATCAAGCAACAAAATGCTTCCTTGACACAACAAGTGTCATCCGGTATCAAAGTACCGTTGGCCGAACTACCAAGTAGAACCAGCATGTCCATCATTCACCTTTCCAGACAAGATCTCCAATATACCAACTCAATCATCGACTTTAGTCAACCATGATCAACAAAACATAATATCAAAGCTCTAACCAAAGAATCTTATCCAATCATAATCAACATTATTAATACCAGAATCCATAAACAGTTTCATTTATCATCAATCAATCAACTATACCCAATCTTATAATCCATTAAGCACATCCTCAAATAACAGAATCTCAAATTGTTACCTACGTGACAAGTTCATCACTCCCAATATGAATACCTCAAAACCAAAAATCCATAATCTATCTCATATTCCGAACCTCAAGTATTTCCTTTCCACACACCAATTCAACCAAAATACAATTTTCGGAACATACCCTAGGCGCTAGAAACCAATCGTTGTCGAGATATCATAATTGTAATTCCAGAACTTGGATTCCTCAAGACCAAAACATCCTTTAATAACCCATACTTATTAGTCTATCGCCCAAACCATAATTACCACGATCATCACAATACTTTTGATAGAGAACCCAAATATTACAAGTTCATTCCAACACTGACCCTTTCATACTCCAAACATTTAACTCACATCGCCTAAGACAAGCTCACAAATCTAGCCTCATGACCCAAACATTATCAATATCCACAAGAGATGAGCAAACCTAAACCTCAACAAGACTAGTATAATCAAAGCCTCAATATGAACATACTATCGACATCCTCATCCAGCACATGAACTATAACCTCAACAAAGATTCATGATCAAAACATTTTTATCATAATCACCTCTCGAACCCCACAAACTAATGTATCTCAAATATCATTAAAAGATTTTTTTTTTTTAAAATACCATTAGATCAACCTCAAATTAATTCAAGAAATTATCAGTTCCATTTCCGAACAAGATTTATTCCATAAATAATCCACAAGTAAATTCAAACCTCGAGCTCAAGTATTCATACCTCAAATAACATGATCATCAAGATTACAGGAGTCATATCCATAAGCATCATATCAGATCATCCCTTGACAGATGTAACATCCAGAAGCAAACCGATGGTTCTAACTTGTGTTGGCCAGTTCCACACAGACAGAAAACATCAACAAAGAGTTAAGAGTCTACACCGACTCTGACAAAACAGTGGATACTCCACAAAATAGACTCTACTACAGCCTAAGCTGTAAAGGCAAACATGTCATTTCAACGACAATACCGGGTCACTCCGACCCTCAGCAAGTGCGTGTCCTCCACCGGATCCATAGTACGACTCACTATATGCATGCATAAGACAAAGCCACAACCAACTCAAAAAGAGCAGACATATGCCTATAAGAGTATAAAACATATGAACACATCTCGAAGGATCTATAGCCTACTCTGCTACCAACTGAAACACCTGTGTCCCAATTTGTTAATATAAAATAGAATTTAAATATAAAATGACTAATTTTTCCTTATCAATCCCCGGGACACGAAAATCATAAACTAAACACCCGTATCCCAAAATATCTAATTAAATTAATTAAAGCATGTAAAAAGACTAAATTGCCCTTTCTACCCGAGATACGACACAAATAAGATAATCCTCATTTAATTACGCAATATATCATACAATAAGTAATATAATTTGAGTATGCAGCGGAAGACAAATACATAAACCAATATGAATGTAATGCACCCTATGGATCCGACCGGAGGAGGAAAGCACCGCCACCTGCTGATATGCACCACTGCTCAACGAACAGTTAACCTGTAAAAATCTGTGAGGGGGTGAGACCAACCACTGTCTCACCGCAAACAAATAAACCAATAATATACAAATACAAATCAACTACAAGTACACCAGCATCAGGCAACAGTAACCACAATGCACAAACAAGTCACAATACACAACACAAGTCATTATCAGACTTCAAACCATCACTTATCATTACTTATATTATTATCATTGTTATTAGGATTAAATATTTTATTAGGGCCCTCTACTGTGTGTGTCGAGCTCGGTCCCGTCTCATGAGACAACCAAGGCATAAGCCCATTATAAACAGGGCAAGGCCCAATACAATCAGAGAGAGAGAGATAGACAGAGAGAAAGAGGGAGGTAGAAAGGGGGAGATAGAAAGAGGGAGGTAGAAACGGTCATGACAGACCCATATGCTAAACCGCATATACCATGCTATCCCGCATGAAATCCCGAGGGGTATCACTTCTCGCTCGAACCAACCGGTCAACAGCCCCAAAGTAGAATATTTTTATTGTACATTTCCTCAGTTATACTCAATGAGTTATATGTGCCATACATTATTATTGTCCAGGATTGTGTGGATTTAACATTTTGTTTTCAAGTCCGGGCCTCCGGCCCACAAATCACCACACTAACCATAATAATATACCATGGTATTGAATCATAACAAAACAAATTATGCTCTACCGGCAAATCATATTCACACAGGCACGCTATGCACATAATCAGGCATACCACATCAAAAGCATCATCACTTAGACACAAAAGTGCAAACAAGGAGTTCCGCACAGCAAGCAGACATACAAATGGCTTTCAATGCCAAACAAGAATTTCAACTTCATGTACCAAGTCTAAACCGAGTATTGCAGGCAGTAAAGTATAAAAAGGTTTATATGTCCTCACCTTGGCCGTAATAATTGCCTCGGAAGCCGAAGCCTTAACCCGCCTCAACATTCCTATGTCCATAACGTCCTACGAATATACACATCATATAAGATGTTTACTCATCACAAATAAATAAATGCATGCCAATGTTTGATCTTGAGTTTATCCCGTAGCCTAAGGTCCGTTACTAACCATCAAGATCAAAGCCCAAACAATCTCATAATCTTAGCCCAAGACTAAAGGTCCACTTAATTAAAACATTAGGTTTTATCTTCCTTTGGGCCTAAGGTCCATATCTATAATAGTTGTCAGTTTTAATTATCCATTGGGCCTAAAGCCCATTCCCATAATAGTCACTGGGCCTAAAGCCTATATATCCACAATATCATTAATTGGGCATGGCCCAAATCATTATAAAAATAATCCAACTATTTTACAAACCCGAGCCCAGTCTTCCGACCTAGGCCTATACGCGTCGGTAGGATTCCGGCCGCGCCACTCACAACTCGCACACCTGGTTTCCACTAAGTCCATATTGTTACAATACATTAATTAAATGCATTTACACAACAAGACATGTGCAAAATCAAATAACGGCCAACACCGAGAATTGCCATGTAATGCCGGAAAAGAAACTATGTCTTGCCGGAACAGCAACCCGAGCCTCGTCGGAAAATTCCCGAGCCTCGCCAGATTCCGGTCAGCCCTCGCCAGAAAAGTGACCAAGTCGCCGAAAATACACACAACAATCTGCCAACCCCGGAAAGAACCCACAACAAGCTGTCAAACCCGAACATCGTCAACCATCGTTCACTTTCACAACACATGGTAACGAATCTAGAACGGATTAAAGGTTTAATATCCTTACCAGGAAAGAGTATGGTTCATCACCGCCACTGTCAACAGTACTCCAAAGCCTCGAACACCGACAGATCCGAGAACTGCAACGACAACCGGCACAGGTAGAGCCCAATCCGGCCACCAGCAACGAACCAGTACCGCATAAACACACCATCGACCCGCCGTCACAAACCCGTATCCACCATCAACAGCCACGACTCACACCTGCTCAAAGCCCGGCCACCACGGCTAGCAGCAGAGCCAAACCGGACCACCAACAACACAGGACGACCACCAGCCAATCCGCCACCCAAAGACACAAACCCCACATAGCATCCAATTAACCTCTCAACCGAGACTACAAAAGAAAAGAAGAGACGAAAGGAAGAACAGGGGAAACGAACCGGAGAGATCATCGGAAACTTACCGAGCGACGACGAAGGGCGACGATGGCACCTACGTCGAATCCATGCCCGATTCGTCCCCCACAAGGCCCACCAAACCTCATCCCGGTCTGCACTACCATCCAGCTACACGGGCAGCGTTCACGGCGACTCCTCGTCACAACCCAGAGAACCCCGAGCCTTCTCCTACATCGTTGCAGTGGCGACGTGTGACTCGGATGGCTGCAATTCGAGGAGAGAGAGGAACACGAGGCGGCGGCGACAACACGCTCATGCGCGTCCTTCCTCTTAACTGCAGTGGCGACGGCGCAAGGAAAGAAAGGTCGCGGTCAACCCTTACCAAGTCAACGCGCCTGTGTAATTCTTTTATTTTATTTTTATTTTTTTTACTTTCTTTCCTTTTCCCAAAACGACGTAGTTTTAGGTTCAACTACTTCAACCCGCCTTTCACATCGAAACGCGACTTGTTCCCAACGAAACCCAAACACGTTATAGTTACAACTTAATACAGATATTCCCAAGGAAAATAATTCATTTCCATGACCAAAAATCCGGAAATCCCGCAAGGGTAAAATGGGATTTAAAATTTTAAAAATTCTGAAAATCCACAGAAATTAACTACCGAAAATTCGGGGCGTTACACTGTGGATGCATTCCTTATATATGGAAGCGTTGATGAGCTTGTTGTAAAGGGTTACACAGATGCTAGCTTCCAAACTGACAGGGATGACTTTAGATCGTAGTCAGGTTATGTGTTTTGTCTTGGAGGTGGTGCTGTATGCTGGAAGAGTTCAAAGCAAGAGACAGTTGCCGGCTCTACAACTGAGGCTGAGTACATAGCCGCCTCAGATGCGGCGAAAGAGGCTGTTTAGATTAAGAAGTTCGTAACTGAACTTGGGGTGGTTCCTAGTGTTGGCAGTCCGGTTGAGCACTATTGTGACAACAATGGGACAATCACACAGGCTCAAGAACCTAGATACCACCAGAGATCCAAACATATACTCCGATGCTATCATCTTATTAGAGAGATCATTGATAGAGGCGATGTCAGGCTGTGCAAAGTTCCTTCTGAGAACAATGCAGCAGATCCATTGACTAAGCCACTCACACAGCAGAAGCATGATGATCATATTGCGTCCATTGGTATTTGATACATGGATGATTGGCTTTAGTGCAAGTGGGAGATTGTTAGTGTTATATGCCCAAAAAACAATCAATGGATGATTGTACATAGTCATGTAAATACGTTAACGTTATTCCAATAAATATGTTTATGAGATAAACGCTTGCACATATTTATAACCCTAGAATATTTTATATTCTTAAATGTCCCTAGTCGATTATTATTATGGATGGGTTGTAATAGTAAATTAAGGCTAGCATATGTTGAGAATTATATAAGATATGAATTCTACATACGGGTACAAGTTAGAGAACTTGTGGACTGGATCGACCCAACATAGGAACACTACATGGAACGTTATATGATTGTCATTAATGGTTTTTATATGTATTGTCCTTAGACCTGAGATCATCAGGGTTCCCAACATGGAGCCTCTTCCAATAGAGGGCTAATAGAATTAGGGATTTTGAGTTTTGGGTTTTGATTTTTGTGACTTAAGGTAGTTTTTGGGTAACGAGGGAAATTTTCCCGGTCTATTAATTGGAAATTTTTTATCTGGAGGGAAACAATTTGTGGGGGAGGGAAACATTTTGTGGGGGTTGATTTTGCCCCTTGCAAATTGAAGAATTTTTTTCATTCCAACATTGAAAACAAGTTGCGTGGGATCACTCTCCGCAAAACGAATCAATTTGTGGGGTTTACATAAAGCCCTCCGTAAATTCAATATTAAGCCCCACAAAATGAATCAATTTGTGGGGGTTACGTGAAGCACCGCAATTTGATAACAAAAGCATGGGGTTTTCGCGACCTCCGCAAATAAAACCCTGCAAAAGACAACATTTTTTGTAGTGCTGCTTCATATTCCTTATTTATATTAATTAGCATTTCATATTCCTTTTCAATATTAATTAGCAATCCGTGTATTCTTCATATTCTGCAATACATTTGTTTTATATTCTATGTATCTCTTCCTTTGTGCCTTCAACCTTTTTCTTTTCAAATTATTCTCAATTGCAGTAATCTGAAACTGCCTATTAAATTCTTTTTATGTTTGAATCTTTGAATGTCCTTTTGTTATCTGTAAGGTACATATATCTTTTGGCATTCCCAATAATAAATTACTAATTTTAGAATGTTAAAAGGCTTTTTATTAATTCAAACACATTAATACCCATAATATTATTAACATGATTACTTCATTTCATTTGGTATTCGGGAATGCTTTAATATTTTTTCCTTACAAAAAGAAGCCGAAATTCCAAATTACAAAAAGGAACCGAAATTACAAATTCAAAAGGGGCGCTATCAGATTGCCATGTCAGTATGTGGAACCCTGGTTGTATTTTGTGGCAAGAATGACAAGTGTCAAGAACAGATTTAGGTCTCTGCTTTAATGTATTTATATAGATGGCTCAGATTAGCGTCAGTAAGAGTTTTAGATCTTGTGTTATTCAAGCAGGAGGTTATGAGAAGGCATCATTGAAAGGAAAAGATTGCAAAAACTACGTTGAAAAGACCAGACGATTACGACTTGGAGTTGGAGATGCAATAGCACTCTCTAATTATTTTATGAAGATGCAAGCTGAGAATTCAAAATTTTTCTATCTAATGAATATTGATGAAACATCTAGTTGGATCAAGAATATTTTTGGACTGATGCACGAAGCAGAGCAACCTATGAAGAATTCGGTGATGTTATTTCAGTCGATACTACATACTTAACAAATAAGTATGACATGCCGTTTGCACCATTTGTGGGTATTAATCATCATGGAAAATCAATTCTATTTGGTTGTTGATTACTATCAAATGAGAATATCCCTACATTTACTTGGTTATTTACTGTTTGGCTTATATGCATGTCTAGACGAGCTCCAAATGCTATAATCACTAACCAAGTTAAAGGTATGCAAGAAGCCATTAGGAATGTGTTTCCAATAACTTGTTATTGTTGATGTTTATGGCATATTATGAAGAAGTTACCAGAAAAATTAACATGTTATGACCTGTATGAAAAAATAAAGAAGGCAATGTAGAATGTTGTGTATAATTCTTACACCAGATTAGAATTTGAGGAAGCTTGGGACAATTTCATTAACAAATTCAGCTTGAGCAATAGTGGATGCCTTCATGAATTATATCAATAACGGAAATATTGGGTTCCTGCTTTTGTTAGAGATGCATTTTGGACTGGAATGTCTATCATTCAATATAGTGAAAGCATGAATGCCTTTTCCGATGGATACGTTAACTTCAAAACTACTTTGAAACAATTTTCGGAATAGTATGACAATGCAATGAAGAGTAAAGTTGAAAAGGAGAACCAAGCTGATTTCCAAACGTTCAACTCTTGCATTCCTTGTGTAACTCATTTTGAGATTGAAAAACAGTTCCATTTAGTTTACAACAATAATAAGTTTAAAGAGTTTCAAGAGGAATTAGTTGTAAAATTATATTGTGATGTTACTTGTACTAGTGAGACAAATGGAAGGTCTGAATTCCATATGCCAGAAGATGTAAATTTTAGCAATGGTTAGGTAAGACATCATAAACAAGTGAATTTCTAAGGTAAATTCCATGAAAAAAAAGGTGTAGAGCAGTGCACATGTCACCATTTTGAATTTAAAGGCATTTTGTGTAAACATTCAATTTCAGTACTCCTCATGAAAAAAATTTCTAATGTCTCATCACAGTATGTCCTCTCACAATGGAGAAAAGATTTGAAAAGAAGTCATTCAAGAATCAAGGTGGGTGACAATTGCTGGAAGAATGATGAAAAATTTGAAAAGTATGATCAGTTATACAAGAGGTTTGATGAAGTTATGGACTTGGTAGTTGAGTCTAAGGATCTTTGTGGGCGCTTCTTAAAATATATTAACGATTTTAAGGAAAAGGCATAAAAGCCTCATGAACTCTTAAAGAATGGTCCATTGATAAATATGGATAGCAACAAAGGTGCATCACAATCTTCCACTAATGAAGCAGAGTGTGGAATACAGAGTCTTATTTGTTTTGAGGAGAAAAGGACGCCCTCCAACACAGCGAAGGATATCCAAACTTGAGCAAAAGACGAAAAGCAAGCTTCAATAAAAAGGAGATGCTTGAATCTTAGAACAAACGGGGAAAAAAAAAGAGAGGAGGGATTTGTATGTGTTTAAATTAATTAAGATACAGAATTTAAGCTTAGCTTAAGTCTATAGTAAATGGTTTCTCTTAAATTATTTTGCAACTGCAGGAGTTGCGTGAGATGCAAAGGACAAATCCCAATCATGATATTATTGAAACAGCTGGACAACTTATAAGTCAGGTATTCTTTTCCCCAAAAAACTAAAAGTATTTGATAATTATTTATCATTATAGTTTTATTATTGATTATCTCTTCTTTTACTGAAAATAATTTTAAGAATTTAATAATGTTGGAAAGAAGTAATGAAGTGCTAGCATGATACTAAAAAGTCAATGAAGCATCTATTGAAATATTGAGTAGTATTTTACTAATTTTAAACTTAAAGAGTGTTTGCTCTCATCCAATTCTAATATTTGGATAATTTGAATGCATTACTTAGTTATCTCTTCTATAGGATTGATTCCTTCAACTCTTCCTATTACTATTGTATTGACATTATGCTCTTTAGTTACTGAAGCAAAACTTACAATCCCATTTAACCTTAAAAATGCTTGGCAATTAAAGGCACTCTGCAGTTGGCATATAGAGCTGCTAATAAGCAAACAATAAAAAATAGATATCAATTGAGCGAGTCACAACATGTTAATCAGCCAAAATTATTCATGTGCCCTGGAAATAGTATCCGACTAACAATTTGGCTCAGCTGTTTGTTCAAAATTAGTAAATATACCAAGAATCCTTACCACTGATATATAGAAGCCAGCTCAGGATGCGGAAATGCTTGCCAAATTATTGCCCCCACCATTCCGTACCTATGAATGAACAATTAAAATTAACATTATGCTGCATTACAAAATTTTTAACTTTTTTGTGATAATTATTTCTTATGATTCAAATCGAAGATTGAAATAACATACCGACCAAGATTGTATAGAAAATGAGCAACATAAATCAGTATTAGACCCTCTGTAGGTCCGTTGATTGTTGGAAGAAGTAGAGTATTGGTAAAAAAGCTGTATCAGAGATATTATAAAAAAAAGTGATGTTCAATATGTCATTTATCTCATTTTCGAAAAATAATATATTGAATCTTATATATTTGAAATGTGCGGGTATGACAATAAAATGATATGTTTTAATTTAATATTTGAAATGTGCGGTATGTCAATAAAATGATATGTTTCAATTTAATTTGATGAAAAAAAGAGAGGAAAGAAAATGCATATGCTTATATTTAGTAACGAAACAAATTAATGTGATATGAGAAGCACATATGCATGTAGACAAGAAATTGAGAAATATAAAAATATGTGCATGCAATATATGCAATATGTGGATAGTATGTTGGATTTTTGGGTTTCACAGTACCCATCTTTTGCATTTTGGCCAATTTGGTAGCCGACTTTTTGTTTGCCCGGTCATGTACCCCGATTTTCTGTGGGCAGGCCATTCATAATCCCCTTAGTCAGGTACCTGCTAACGTGGTGGGTTGCCCAAATTTGGCCTTCGGGGGATGCTTCAAAACAACGTGTTTTGCACCAAAACGACGTCATTTTGGGACTTTACAGTGACACATCAGATCCACTGTGTCATGTGGACCCATAAGCCATACCGTTTGTTAATTTTGGCCAATTGAATCCTTGTGTTTGTTAATTCAGGTCGATTAATACAAATAAGTTAAAAAAATAGTTGATTGAATATTACAATACCAATCCCATAATGACATGTGTATTGTTAATACCTACCAACTACAGAATAACACGGAATGAATTTGGATTATTGTTTATATTCAACCCCACCGTTTAATTTATTTTTTCCTTTTGTATTCCCAAACCCCTTGCTTCCCCATCACTACCATCCCCATCTCCTCCACCTTTACCTTTCCATACTTTATTACGAAGGACAAATTAATCATTTCCTCCAGCGAATCCTCCTTCATGCTTGGGGTTTTGGTATTGGTGGTACCCGAACTTTGTACTTTGGGTCAGTCATGTACCTAGAACTTTTTCTGAGTCATTTATATACCCAAACTTTTCTCGGTTAGGTCAATCGTGGGTCTCGGGCTCGGTATGTGCTGACGTGGATGTTGCCAAAAACTAGGCAACTGCCCATCGATCAAAACGACGCCGTTTCACCCTGATACTGCGTCATTTCATGTCTATGTGTCAAACCTGGGTCCCATCCAATCCAACCCCTAACCGGATTTCCACCCGATTTCCACCCAATTCTCACCCGGTTTGCACCTAATTCTCACCCAATCTAGAACTTACCAAAATTAAATTTAAAAAATATTATTTATTTTTATTACGGAATTAAGGTAAAAAATTGAGAAAATCATACTTTTCCTCCTCAATTATCTCCTTAATCTTCTCTAAAATCTAAAAGCTATATTTATTTTAAAAACAATCATCTTTTTAATCATATTTAATTGTGAAAAAGATATTTATTATAAAATTATAATTAGAATCGGAAACATGTCAAGTCCTACTTTTCCCCCTTGATTTATTCTCTAGCATTTATTTTATAATAATGATAATAATGACATTAGACCGTTCGCAGTAATATTTTAATTCTCATTTAAGTCTTCACTTAACTTAATCTTTTCCCGTCAACCTCCAACGTCACTGCAAATCCAACCACCACCTCCCCCACCAACAACATCCGAGCACCACCACCACCACCTACAAATTCGAGCACCACCTCCACCTTCGAATCGGAGAAGAAAACCACCACCATCTACAAATCCTAATTTTGTCTCCTCTCTTTCCCCGCACCACTCTCCCTCAACCACTGCGAATCACCACCTATAAATCCGAGCACCACCTCTACCACACAAAATCCGAGCACCACCATCCTTCAGCCCTCTCCAATTTACAGCTCAAACCTACCACCACCACAACCACCATCGCCCAGACCCCACACCACCACCACAAACATCATTGCCCAAACACGAAACCCCTACCATGTTTCTACTGCAAATCCAACAACCCAACCCAATCTCCTTCCCAATGTCACAAAACAAAAATGGAAAAAATAAAATCGCACCCAAATATGTGGCCCTGGTCGGCGGCACCAATGTCCTCCCGTGAAGAATGGTGAGAAGGGAAATTTGTTGTGTTTGCAGCTGAACGTGGTGTTGGTGGTGAGTTTGGGTGATGGCGGTGTCAGTGTCGGGTTTGGACGAAGGTGGAGGCAGAGCATGGTGGTGGTGGCAATTTGCGATGGTGGAGGTAGAATGGTGAGGGACATAAAGGAGGAAGGAGGTGAGGGGCAGCGGTGCTTGGTGATTTTGTTTGGGAGAGATGGTGGTGGAGGAGAACACTCCGGGTCTGGCCGTGGATGGTGGATACTTTTTTTTTTGGTTAGCTTTCTGATGAAAAGACGATATGATAGACACGGGAGAGAGGGGTGATGATTTTGATTTGTTGACAATTAATACATTAAATGATTTTTTCGGCAATATATATTAAACACATTTAATGCTTTTGACAAAAAGAAATTAATGTTGTATTTTCCAAGAGGTTTTAAATATATTTATTATAATAACTCATAAACTAGTGTTTGCTTTGGTGGTAAGAGTCATGTACTTTTTTGCGTAAATCGCAGATATAGGGTCTGTACTATTTTTTGTTCCTTTTACGGGTATATAATCTTATTTTTCGTCTCTTTTAGGGGGTCTCGGGCAGTCCACATCATCAGCGGGGCTGCCCAAGACCCCTAAAAGGAACGAAAAGTAAGAGTACATATCCGTAAAAGGGATAATAAATAGTACAGACCCCCAAACGATACTTTTGAAATAGTACGGACCCTCTATATGCGACTTATTCGGAAAAAAACTCGTCTACTAACCACTAGGGAAACTACTGTAAAGTTGAAAATGACCATAACTTCTTGTCTGTAACTCGTTTTTGTTCAATTTTTTTCCTCATTCTTATTTTAACATGGTCTAATGGATAGTATCAGTCTCCACACTTAGCTCGAAATTTAAAAATTAAGTAAAAAACTCTTGCCGTAAATTAAAAAGTGGATATAACTTCTCGTCCGGAACTCGTTTTGGCTCAAAAATTTTTTTCCTCGTTCTTATTTTAACCTGGTGTAAAAGATAGTATCAATCTCCAATCTTATCTAGAAACCTGAAAAAATAGTAGAAAACTGATGTACTAACCTCTAGGGAAAACCACCGAGAACAAGAAAAGGGCCATAATGAGTTATTAGTTCCGAACGAGAATTTATAGGGTCCGTACTATTTCAAAAGTATCATTTGGGGGTCTGTACTATTTTTTGTCCCTTTTACGGGTCTATACTCTTTTTTTTCGTCCCTCTTAAGGGTCTCGGGCAATCCACGTCATCAGCGGAGCTGTCCTAGACTCCTAAAAGGAACGAAAAATAAGAGTACAGACCCATGAAAGGGACAAAAGATAGTATAGACCCCCAAACGATACTTTTGCAATAGTACGGACCCTATATATGCGATTTACCCTAGTTTTTTGGTTGAACCATTTAAACCCAAGTATAAAACCATTTAGAAAGTAGGGTTAGAGAAAGGGAAAGTTGGTGGGATCCACTCCTGCCACGTAGATGCAAAACGGTGTCGTACAACAGCTATACCACGTCGTATTGAACGACAGGTAGTAGCCAAAATTCGGGCAGAATCCACATCAGCACATACCCTGCCCGAGACCCATGACTGACCTGCCCAAGAAAAATATGGGTACATAAATGACTTGGAAAAAGTTTTGGGTACACGATTGACCCAAAGTACAAAGTTCGGGTACCATCCGTACCAAAAACCCTTCATGTTTTATTATTCTATTTTTTCAATTTTTGTGCTTTATAAATGGGAATAACAGTTCCCTTTTACAAAAAGATAAAAGAAATTAAAAATGAAAAAAAGAGGCTAGGGCATGGCGTTCGACAACGGTGGGAGAGCATGCGGCTGCTCGCATGCCACGACAAGGGGGACACCGACGACGGGGCTACACCCGGATGGCCTCGTTATGCGTGCACAAGGAAGAAACAGCCGACGCCGGTGTGCGCCAAGCTTCCAAACTCGGCGGCTCTTTTTTCTCCTTAGATCTCAACGACTTAGCTGACACTGAGGAAAGGTGGCAGTTGATGTGGACTATCTTGTGTCGATCTGTATTTTTCTTTTTTTAAAAAAAAATTTCCTCCCAAATTATTCAGCTACAGTTATGTTGGATGTCTGGTATTGATATTGATGGCCATCATAGTGGTGGCGGCGAAAGAGGTTGTTGTTGTATAAATTGAGATGGCTGGACTTAAGTGAGGCCCATGTAATGGTGGAGGTTTTGATGGAAATTGAACAAGGATTTTGTTGGGTGTTTGAGGGTGGAGGCTATGATTCCGATGCCCTTCGGGCCTAGGGTATTGATTTACCATTGTATTTAATTTTTTTGTTTAAGAAAAATTTTGGAGAAGTTTTTCTTATGAATAAAATCTTCGACAAGATTAAAAGAAGATAAAAAAAATATTCTTTATTTATTTTATATTTTTCATTATTATAATAGTAATATTTTTTATTCCTATCATTATTGTTGTTCATTCAACAAATAGTATAGTTTTTTTAAAAAAATTTAAACGGGTTCCGGGTGAATTTTTGAACGGTTTTTTTGTATTCCGGTTTTTTTTGGTGGCTGGGTCAAGGAACTGGGTTGGTAGTATGTGGACCCCATGAATACACATGGATCTGATATGTCCATCGACCACGCAAAACGATGTCGTTTTGAGGCACTCCCTAAAGGCCAAATCCTGGCAGCCCGCCACGTCTGCAGGTACCTGACTAGGGGATCGCTATTGCACAGCCAGCGAAAGTCGGGGTATATGACTAGCTAAACAAAAACTGGAGGTATATAATTGGCCAAAATGCAAAAGATGGGGTATATAATTAGGATGTTGTTACATTTGACGAGCAATACAAGACCTGGTATAGCTTATGCTGTGGAGAAATGATGTCGCTATTGTATGAATTTGAGTAGGCACAAACTTTTTAGAATTTATTGCAATTGATGAATCAAATTAGTCCAAGTATTGCTTATGACATGAAAAAATTGAGTTGATACCATATGTTATGTGGAAAAATAGCCACTGTAATAAAGTGTACAGTCATGATAGAATGAATTTTGATTCAGATGAGAAAAATCCACCCGGTGATGTTGCAACTACGTGGGAGTCAACTAAGTAATTTATAATTACTAAAGTTTAGTAATTTATAACTACCAAAGTATCCGAATTAGAGTACGTTACTTTGAAGAAAGCTGACTGTATGGTTGAGGAATTGGAAATGTTATTGGCTAATATTTATTTAGTTGTGTCTATAATGAAAGAAATAGACACATACGAAAATGTGATGAGACAACTGTCATTACGAAAAAAAAAAAGGAATGATTTCCATTAATTGTGGAGGTCAGAAATGGATTTGGCCAATTTGATAAAACCTCGAGAAGTGAATGTTATGTTAAAACCCCAGGATGAAACACCAAGGGGATGGGACTTTGCCACTTGGAAATTAACCGTTCATATGGGTAATGACAAGTCCGTCGTTAGTTCAGCTAGTACATTTTATTGTCCCTTCTTATAGTGTAACATATGCACTAGACTGCATTTAATGAGAGGTTGAGTAAAAGCTATAATGTTTTTAACTCTTCAGGTTTTCATATCCCTTTTTTGGGTGGCGAATGAAGTGCAGCATACACTTTACGAAAAACTCCTATATGATTGTGGAATGGGATCGTTCCTATGAGTTCTTGGCAAAATCTCTAGAGCAATCATGAATACCAAGACACCCGCATGGCTGTCCAAAGGCACCAACAGCGATGACACCAAGGAATTGTGGGGATGTGATATGATTAGTAAGGTTGCTGTCGGTACCAATAATGTTTGTTGGTTCATAGTCACTTAGTTACATCAATGACACGTATCTTCAAGTCTTATTAATCTAGACCGGTTCATAGTCGAAGAGACACTAAGTTTGATATATAAATGGAACCCAACAAAGTTCTTATAATTTTTATCTTTTATTTCTTTTCAGATATGTGGGGGATTGTTGGAAAAGTTTAGTATTTCAATAGAAAGTAATTCCACATCGGTTAAAAATAGTTTGTGATCTTTGGTAGGAAAAATAAATTTTAAATTTCAAATTCTTTTTCAAATGAAGAGTTTTCTCATAACTAATGTTTCCAATATTGAAAAGAAATGTTTTAACTATATTTACCAACATATTTTTCCAAATGGAGAGATTTTCACGAAAAAGATAAAAATTTCTTTTCCAATAGACACTTTATCTAGTATAAAAATCCAAGTCTGTCATGGAATTAGTTGATCCAAAAATTCTCCCTTCTATTACAAACTAGACACTCTCTCTTACTAATGACTCTATCTATATTTTCTTACAAACTCTGCTGACAAATTCTCCCCTTTTCTCCAATAATAAACTCTTATAGATTATTCTCTCCTCCTCTGCTTAGTTGCATTTTACTGGACATTCATTCAACTTTTGTTTGCTGGGTAAAAGAATTATTTCCTTGCAGTTCTGGTATCTTGTCAACTTGGCAGAAGGGCTTGTTGTATTATGGGGGTATATTTTGCAGACGCGAAATAAATTCTCTTGAGAACAGTGTTCTCCAACACGTCTCAAGCTATAATTTTACAACAATATATTCATGTAAGAACTATGCGGGGTTTGATCCAGGTCCCCGAGTTACATAGGTAGTCTCTGCTAAAATGAGATGCAAGTCAAATTGTTGTTTTCTTTCTTTCTTTCTTTCTTTTTTCTTTTTAAATTCAAATTATGCATGATATTGTTTTGTTTTGTTTTTAGGTTTACACATGCACACATCACGAGATGCATATTTTGTTTAAAATTGGATATTATCTCACAAAGCATATGTGGGGTGCCCAATACCTCACTACCTATGGCAAACACCCGAGTCAGGCACTTTGGTTTGTTGGACTAGTCTCTTTTATCGGTTATGGGGCAGCGGGGGTTTTTCTCAATTTTTTCTTATTAAATAAAATCCGGGTGGCGACTCTTAGGTTTAGGTAAGAATACCAAAGGGATATCTGGTCCAGGTTCTCACACACATAGACGAGCATAATGTGCCTAAAGACCATAGACGAGGAAAATCATGATGAGCAAGACCTTGTGGCTGTTTCATGTATACAACCTCATTGATGGTGTATGTTAGAACAAAATGCTTGTTTCTACACTGTGTGGTGATGATAAAGTAGACAAGGTCGGGCACTGTGAGTGTCGGTGATGAGAATATTAAAATTGCAGATGCTTCAAGGCGTGCTGCTAATGCCACTTTCCTTAAGACAATATTTGCCACCACTACTTTGACAAAATCTGTATGCAACGGTGTCTTACAAATTTGCCTCGGAGATACAATGAAGCCCCTGGTTGGAGATGTTTTGCATGAACACCAACAACCCTTGATCACCTTCTAAATATAAACTACAGTAGTATACCATACAAGAATGCAAAAGTATTTTGTTTGGTGAGAAAAATTAGACAAAGAAAGGATATGTAAGAAAATTTTTATTGTCTTAATGAGGAAAGCTAAGAATTCTTTGTATGCTTGGTTGTTTTTCTAATTCTTTCTGATACTCCGAAAATAAGAATGGATGGCTTTTTATAGCCATACAAATGTTTATTCAAAAAGATACATTTCCTTTAAAGGTTATATCTTTTCAATTTAAGTTTAAATTATATCTTTTCCAATAGACACAGTTACAACTGTAACCTTTCAAAAATGCAAAGGGTCTCTTCCAGACAAAAACCAAAGGGTACATGAAAAATACCAAAGGGTACAGAATAAATAAATCCTTTTTATTGTAAAAATCCTCCAACAGTATTGTGGAGAAAGGTATTTTTAACATTGAGTTGATGCAATGATCAATTATGGGTAGCTATCAAACTAAGAATAGTATGTATAGCCAACTTTTTCTTCTTATTTTTTGTTTTGATATAGTGAGCATTCTTCATTCATATAAATGATCAAGAGATTTTAAGATATATAGTAGAAGATCTAATAAAATAAGAGTATAAGAAAAATTTAACATAAGAATTCTTCTCAACTTACCATATAGAAATACAAAACAAGATATATCGTTCAAAATTGGATTTACAAAAGCATATTGCTTCCGCGTGTGCCAAAACCTATATAGTCCGTGCAACAACTGATTGGGATAACCATAAGTTACTAGGATAGTTTATGTAACTAGAGTTCTAATTAGGATACATCTTCTACTTGTATCTCTTATATTGTATGATCCTGTATGATGTTTATCTCTAATAGTAATATAAGCATATCAAGGCTGTATAAGATTGGTATCCTAAATACTTTTGTTCATGGTAGCGGAGCAGTTTCTTATTCTTTGAAGCTTGTTTTAATTTCTTTCGTTATGTCTACTAGTGCATCAACAGATTCTTCTACCACCTCTTCTTCCTCTTCTTCTTCTGCTTCTGCGTCTGCCTCGCTTCATTCCGCCGTTGATTCGGTTTTGAGTGTAAGCAACATTAAGAATTATGCTCCCACCACTCTTGATTTCTCCAACTTTCTGGTGTGGCAGGGTTTGCTTTACACTGTCTTTCAATCTCATCAGGTCACAGGTCATGTCGACGATTCTTGTGCACAACCATTGGCTTTTGTTCCTTCTGAAACTCCTGATGCACCACATGAACCAAACCCTGCCTTCTCCGAATGGAATTATATTGATAGCACTATTGTGTCATGGATTTTTGCCACTATTAGCCCTGATATCCTCACATATATTGTTCGGTCTGGCCTACATAAAACCGCTAGAGAAGTTTGGTTAGCTGTAGAAACCTTGTTTCATGATCATGTACATGTTAGATACATAAAGTGTAGGTCAACTTTTGTTCAGTCTAAGAGAGGGTCTAGGTCTATTTCTAATTATCCCAAATCAGTTCGTAGTATTGCTGATAGTCTTGATTCTATAGGATGAGGATTAAATGAGGATGATGTTATTTTATAGATCTTATATGGCTTGCCTAGTGAGTATTCCGATTTTGTTACCATGATAACTTTTAGAAATCCCCTTCCCTCTTATTATAAACTTCGCTCTGCTCTCCTTGCTCTTGAGTCCCGCTTGGCAAAGAATCGTTCTTCTGATGTTTCTCCATAGTCCTCCCAGGCTTTCTTTGCTTCTTTTCATGGCCATGGAAATCATGGTTCTAATAAGAACCGTGGTGGTCAATATCAGTCTTTCCAATCACGAGCACCATATAACACAACGTCCATTTAATCCTCAATATAATTATGCTCCTTGGCCTCCCTTTTCTCCTCAATATAATTATGTTTCTCGTCCCTCCTCTTCTGTCCTTGGTCCTGCTCCGGTGCGTTGTCAATTGTGTGATGGTTTTCAACACACTGCGAAGCATTGTCCACAACGTGGATCAGTGTCTTCTTTTGTCGGTGTGCTTGATGTTGGTTCTTCATCTGGTATCTCTTTTACTGATCCGATATGATATTTCGATATGGGGGCCACTAGTCGTATGACAACTAGTCCACATTCCCTTGATTCCTTTTCAGAATATTCTGGCACTGATTCAGTGCAAGTTGGTGATGGTACTTTTCTTCGTATAACGCATATTGGTTACAAAGTTTTCAAAATTGGTTCTTTTTCTTTTTATTTCCGTGATGTTTTGGTTGTTCCTCTTCTTACTAAAAATCTTATTTCTGTCGAGTGTTTTGCAAAAAACAACTGTTGTTCTGTGGTTTTTTATTCTTTCGGTTTTTCTGTGAAGGGACATCATTTTCGTCACAGCTAGATTCAGTGCGGTAATAGTGAACCTTTATACTCTGTTTGGGTCTCGCCTACCTCTTTGTCTTCCATTTATGTTGCTCTCAGCAGTGTTCGTGTCTCTTCCTCTTTGTCGCATCTTCGTTTGTGCCATGATGGGGTTAATGTTCCGCGAAAATTTTTTGTCCCCCATCTGTCTGTTTCCTGCTTGCCGTTCGACTATGGCTTCTGTCATGCCTGTCAATTAGGGAAACACACTTTGTTGCCCTATCCTCCGTCCTCTTCGTCTAGTATTGGTTTATTTGATGTTATTCATAGTGATTTCTGGACATCCCCTATGGTTTCATTTAGTGGTTTTCGGTATTATGTACTCTTTCTTGATGAGGTTTCACGTTTTTGTTGGGTTTATCCCCTCTGTAATAAAAGTGAAGTATTTTCCAAATTTAAAGAATTTCATGTCGTTATAATTACTCATTTTTCTGCTTCGGTTAAATTTTTACAAATGGACCCGGGGTGGGGAGGGAGAGTTTTGTACTACCGATTTTGATCTTTACTTACATTCCAAGGGCATACTCTCACGCATCTATTGTCCTTACAATCACCAGCAAAATGGCATGGTTGAGCATGCACCGAACTTTGTTGAATGCAATTTGTTTGATTCTTTATCATTCTAGCTTACCGTTGTCTTTTTGGGTTGAGGCACTTCACTATGTTGTGTTCGTTCAAAATCGACTTTCTCGTAGTACTCTTCAGTGGTGCAGTCCATTTAAAATGCTTTATGGTCATGACTGTTCTGTTGAACAGTTTAGGGTCTTTGGTTGTTCATGCTACCCACATAATATGAGTCCATCTTTTCATAAATTGTCTCCTATGGAAACTCTTCATGTGTTTGGTGGTGTGTATGATCAACACAAAGGTTTCCGCTGTTATAACCTAATCACTAAGAAAGTTGTCATATCTCGTAATGTAACTTTTGATGAACAAACTTCTCCTTTTGCTAAACAACTAGTTTCTCACCCAACTTTGGATTCTTCTTCGTTATCCTCTTTACCCCAGCAGTCGTTTTTACCTTACCTCGTGCACAAGTATTGTCGGCATCCCCATATCATCCATCTAATCCTATAAATCTCGACTCTATCTCCTCTTCCACGTATTAACAGTCCTCTACTACTCATGCGCCTTCTCCACCTTCGGATTTATCTCCTGATCAGGTCGTTTCTTCACCTTCTCCTCGATCTTCCTCAACACATTCATCACATCATTCTTCTCCGTCTCCTCCATCTTCACCATTAACCCATTACATCATTCTTCCCCGTCTCCTCCATCTTCACCATCAAACCTATTACATCATTCTTCCCCATCTCCTCCATCATCAACCAACCCACCACATAATTCTCCACCATGTCCTACCGATCCCATGACCACACGAGCTCGTGATGGCACCCGCAAACCAATCACGTCTAAACCTCCTCACTGAAACAACCTCACCTAAATCTACTACCTACGACGAATTTCTCTCTGGCAGCAAGCCCCCCACCAAATTTCCTTCCAATTAGTTTTTTTTTTCCTTTTCAGTTTTGTTGGTTTAATCTCTCTTTTTGTGAGTTTATAGCCAACTTAACAACAAAACTCAAAATTTTAACAGAATTAGTATCAGTCTACTATTTGTAATCTTTGGAAACCAATCACGCCTTATAACAAACAAAAAGAAAAGAAGAGGACATTTGTATACCAGTGGCAACTATAAGTAGAGCACTATTCGGTTGGGAGAGAAGAGGCAAATCAATTACTAGACACATTTAGTAATTCAAATAGAGTAATTAGTGTAAATCTGATGACGATTAAGTTTGTGATTAATAGCAAATTAAACTAGGTTACTCTAATTCAATGTTCATAATGCAAATTGAATAGGGCTATTCCATTAAATAAACATATAACGTTTTCTTAGCACTTAAACATGTTTTGACTATATGACAAATCCTATTACTCTATATTTGTGAATTAACAAACTTCTACAGCCTATGAACCCGTGATCAGCATGCATAGAAGAGTGGAGTAAGTGGGATTGGAAAGTGTGGTTAGCGGACACGTAATGTCACTATCACCAAATTATTTTTATACTACTAATGCCTTTGCAACTAAATCTTTCTAAGTCAACAATCCTAGGACTCTACAAACTCTGCAGTCTATCTAACCTGATTAAAGACATCACAACGGATCCCAAGTCAGATGGATTCAAACTTTTGGGTCAAACCTAGGATTTGGCTAAACATGGGCAGACCTGTCAGACGAATGGCATGATTCAGACCAAAGCGTGAAAGCAACCACAGGGAGATTTGAACGTTGCCACTCTAGTCTCAGTCAAAACGAAACAGCTGTCTGCTAAGAGTGTCACACAACGGTTTGAATTTCTCGGAAAGGCCTATCCTATTGTGTCTCTACAAAAGGCTGATGATACCATGAAGAACTCCAGAGCTGCATGCTGAAATCCTGAGTCTAACTAGAAAAGTTAGCCATCTACAGCAGTTCTCAAGTGAAGCTAAAGTGAGAGAAAAAGTCTTATGAGTGTGTATATCTTGTAAGGCTACCTTTGGAAAGCAAAGTGAATTGTACTTAGTGATAGTTTCTATTTACAGATATTGTATAAAATCAAAGCTTGGGTAAGTTTTGTGGTGAGTGTTTAGGTTTAAGTTGAGCCTAGTGAAAAACTTGTACTAAGGTTTTTGGTTGAACCCATAACAGCCATAATAGTGAGAGTTAGAAAATCTCAAGGGGGGATCCTTGAGTAGTGGAGGTAGTCCTGTGTGGCGAATCACTATAAATCGTGTGTCAAAATATCTCTAACCCTTTCTTCTTGAGTTCTAACTAGTTTGGCAATTAGGGTTCTTGAAGGAAAGGACTAGAGATGTGGGGAGTTGTAAACTCGCCATTCTCACGTGCAACCAAAGAAATGAAGTCCTGGAGTAAAGCTGAAATGAAGAAAGCAAACCTAGACGCCCAAGCGAAGAATGCACTCCTTTGTGGCATCAGTCAAGCCGAATTTGAAAGAGTTAGATCATGCAAAACAGCACATGCAATTTGGAGTACTCTATGCATTGTACATGAAGGAACTAACCAAGTCAAAGAATCAAAGATGAATCTACTGATGAGAGAGTTTGAGCTATTCCAGATGTTTCCTGACGAAACAATACAAGAACTTGACATAAAATTTACCATCTTGTGTAATAACTTGGCTTCTCTTGGCAAGACCATCACAAACAAAGAGAAGGTAACAAAAATTCTTCGATCTCTTCCTTCTTAATGGGAACCAAAGGTTACTGCTATTGAGGAAGCCAAGCACATGAACACTCTCACTTACAATGATCTAATGGGAAGCCTCATAGTTCATGGGTCAAAATTTGAAGAAAAGCCAAAGAAAAAGAAGGATATAGCATTCAAGTCTTCACACGAGAGCGATTCGATAAGTGACCCGGATGTTGCTTTAATTACAAAAAATTTGTCAAGTTTTTGAAAAAGAAAAATTTGAAGGGAAGAAACTTTAGAGGAGAGAAAGTTGATGAATCAAAGAAAGAACAACTCTTATGCTATGGTTGGAATCAACCCGGACACATCAAGGCCGAATGTCCCAATATGCAGAAATCCAAGTTTGACAACTTTAAGAAGAAAAGAAAGAGGGCAATGGCCCCATGGGATGACCTTGATTTAGATGATGAATCGGATGAAGAGGAATCGACAAATCTTTTCCTTATGGCATAAGAAGAAAAAGAGGTAAACCATTCTAACTCATCTAGTTTTTACTTTGATGAACTACATGATGCATATGATGAGTTATATGAAAGTTTTAAAGCCATGGTTAAGACAAACAAAGCATTAAAAAAAATGTTGAACTATTACAATCTGAAAAGAAAGAGTGTATGATGAAAAAAGAAGAAATTTCTAAAAATCAGACTTTATCTAATAACGATTTGAAGATGCCAAAACGGATAAAGAAACTCTTGCTAAGTCACAAAAGGATCTTGAACAACAAATTGTTACATGTAAAGAAGATAATACAAAACTTGCACATGAAAATTCAAATTTGAAAAAGTCTGTGGAATCTCTGAAAAGTATGCTTGAAAAGTTTGATCATGGCAGTAAAGGCATAGATATGATTCTATGTCAACAAAGGCATACAATACAAAAGGTTGGACTAGGAGCTAGACATCAAATGTTTGAAAAATAAGAAAGACCTAAGTGTTTTTGAAAAATATGGAGGACCAAAAATTATCATGAAGCCAACTTCATTAGACCAGCATCCAATCATCATATTACTTGTCACTATTGTAAGAGAGATGGACACAAGATAAAAAATTGTATTTTTAGGAAGAAGCATTGTCCTATAAATTCATGTGGGTATCCAAAAATACCAAAACTAATTTGCAAGGACCCAAGCATGTCTGAGTACCTGAAACTTGACATTGTAATAGGTTAATTGGGATGAGTGGGTACTTGATAGTGGGTGCTCAAGACATATGACGGGTGATATGTCCAAGTTCTCTTCCTTAAATCGGAGAAGTAAAGGTTTTGTTACCTTTGGCGACAAATCGAAATGAAAGGTACTTGGTACAGGTAATGTGGGTAAGGATCCAACCATTGAACATGTGTTGTTAGTTGAAAATCTAAAATTCAATTTACTTAGCATAATTCAATTGTGTGACCGTGGATGCAAAGTGATTTTTGAATCTAACAAATACTTGGTAACCAACAATGATGGTATCAAACTTGTTGGAATGAGACAAGGAAACTTGTACTCCATTAATATGGTTGATGTTACTAATCCGGAAACCAAGTGTCTTAATGTTAGAACAGAGACACCTGAACTTTGGCACAAAAGATTGGGCATGCACATCATGAGCTTATTGCAAATCATCAAAAGAAGGAACTTGCGAGGGGACTATCTATGCTGAAGTTTAAAAAGGAGAAGGTATGTCATTCGTACCAAATTGGAAAGCAATTCAAAACCTCCTTCAAGCCTAAAAAGTGCTTCTCCACTACTAAACCACTTGAGCTACTACACCTTGATCTCTTTGGACCCATTAAAGTAGTAAATCTTGGAGGTAAGTGCTACACTTTTGTTATTGTTGATGACTACTCTTGTTTCACATGGGTTATCTTTCTCTCACAAAAGAACCATGCACTTTATGAATTTGCTTCTTTGATAAGAAAACTCTAAAATGAAAAAGGTTATAAACTAACCAAGATTAGGAGTGACCATGGTGGTGAATTTGATAACCTTGTCTTTAATCATTTTTGTGATGAACATGGCATTGAATATACATTCTCGGCTCCTAGAACTCCCCAACAAATTGGAGTTGTAAAGAGGAAGAACCGAACTCTACAAGAAATGGCTAGAACAATGTTAAATGAACAATCTTTGCCAACTTATTTTTAGCCTGAAGCAGTAAACACTGCTTCCTATATTTTGAATCAGGTAACAATTAGATTACAACTTGAGAAAACACCATATGAGCTTTGGCATGGTAGAAAACTAAACATAAGCTACTTCAAAGTTTTTGGGTCAAAGTGCTTTATACTAAATACCAAGGACTCATTAGGAAAGTTTGATGCAAAATGCGATGATGGTGTGTTTCTTGGATACTCAACTAGGAGTAAAGCATATAGGGTCTACAATAAAAGAACTCTTATTGTTGAGGAATCAATACATGTTGTATTTGATGAATTTGAGCAAACTAGCAATGGTGTTGATGTTGAGAATATGGTTAGCCAGAATCAACAACCAGGAAATATCCTTGTTGAAGTCGGTGAAAAATCTGTTGAGATTGAAAAGGAAGTGGAATTGCCAATTGCAAATGAAACTCAAAATGAAGCCCATTCACACTCTACACAATCTGGTGTTCATGACACTTCGGCACTGAGGGTGCCAAAAGGGTTTTCAACCAGTGATATTATTGGCGATCCATCTAAGGGAGTAACTACAAGATCCTCCTTGCACAATATAAATTCCCATCAGGCTTTTCTATCACAATTTAAGCCCAAAAACATCAATGACACTATTAATGATGAAAATTGGGCCTAATCAATTTGTGAAAAGTGATGTTTGGGAATTAGTTCCTAGACCCACCAATTATCCAATAATTGGAACTAAATGGGTATTTAGGAACAAATTGGATGAGGCTGGAAATGTGACTAGGAACAAGGCAAGGCTTGTGGCACAAGGCTACAATCAAGAAGAAGGAATTGACTTTGATGAGACCTTTGCACCCATAGCTCGCCTTGAGTTTATTCGGATGCTACTTGCTTTTGCATCTTATAAATCCTTCAAACTCTATCAAATGGATGTGAAGAGTGCGTTCCTAAATGGGGTCATTATGGAAGAGGTATATGTTGAACAACCTCCCGACTTTGAAGACTATGAGCATCCAAGGCATGTGTACAAGCTCAAGAAAGCACTATATGGTCTCAAGCAAGCTCCAAGGGCATGGTATGACAGGTTAAGTTCATTTCTTCTCTCACAAAACTTCACTAGAGGTAAAGTTGATTCCACACTCTTTGTGAAACATCAAAAAATGATCTAATTATTGTACAAATTTATGTTAATGATATATTGTTTGGTGCTACTAATTGTGCTTTATGTCAAGAATTTAAAAAACTAATGCATAGTGAATTCGAGGTGAGCATGATGGGAGAATTAAACTTTTTTCTTCGATTTCAAATAAAAAAACATGATGATGACATCTTCATTGGCCAAACCAAATATACAAAGGAGCTTCTCAAACGGTTTGCTATGACAGACGCCAACGTAAGCCCAACTCCTATGAGCACAACAACCAAGCTTGATAAAAATGAATCCGGAAAAGATATGGACATTAAGAAATAGAGGTATGGTTGGAAGTCTCCTCTATCTTACTCAATCTAGACCTGATATTATGTTTAGTGTGTGCTTGTGTGCTCGCTTCCAAGCATGTCCCAAAGAATCTCAATTGAAGGGTTTTAAAAGAATTTTTAAATACCTAAATGGAACTCTCTCTTTAGGTCTTTGGTATCCTAAAGTTGAATCATTTAATTTAAACAGAAACTCTGATGCTGATTTTGCTTGATGCATGCTTGATAGGAAAAGCACTAGTGGAACATATTAATTTTTAGGAAATTCAATAGTTTCTTGGTCTAGTAAGAAACAAAATTCCGTTGCTACATCAGCAACTAAAGCTGAGTATGTAGCTACAGGATCATGTTGTGCACAACTTCTTTGGATGTAACTGTTATGATTGTAATAGTGAATGACGGGTCAAGCATAGTTAGACGACTGGTCATGTGCTTGTATCAGAGTTATAACTGATGGACAATAAGCTTGTACACGTGGCTCGCCACTACTGGCTCTTGTATAACGGCTCTACTGATATAACCGTTGCAAGGTTGTTATAGATGATGTATTGATGAACAAAGAAAATAGAAAACTCTCTTTCCTCTCCATTTCTCTCCTCGTCAAACTCTCTTTTCTCTCTTTCTCTTCTTAATTTCTCTTCTGTACCGACTCGGTACGTAACAATTGGTAGCGGAGTAGTAGATCTTGTGGCGGTTACCATGGTTGCTAACAATCGCTTGGGTAACGTTGAAGAGCAAGTAAAGACTCTGGAGAAGACTCTCACAGAGGTCCAGACGGCAGCGGAATCTCACCGGCAAGATGTTCTGTCGATGAAGCAAGTGGTTCTCACAGAGGTCCGGGCAGAGATGCGACTTCAGATGGACTCTTTGTGAGAAATGCTCTCCGCGATCACTGCTCGGGAACCTTCACCGAAGCCGCCGCGTCCGGGCATGGTTGATTTGGAGGATCCTAGAATCTTACCTCCACCGGCGGCGGCGTCGCCATCTGCACCGGTTAATGGTAACTCTGATAACTCTAATCCTACTATGGTTAGTTCTGTTGCAAAATCTGTTGAGGTTACTACTCCTATGGCTAAGATTGGGGTTGTTCCTGCTTCGGATAAAACCGGTGATAAAGCAGTGACAGGGGGAAGCCGTGTTGACGAATTTTCCCCTAAATTCCCCAAATTACAGCTTTTACCTTTTTCTGGAGAAAACCTTAGGGGTTGGTTACGGAAGTGTACTCGGTATTTTGATCTCTATAAAATAGCTGATCACCGGAAGTTGGAATTAGCCTCTATGTATTTGGATGGTAGAGCAGACCTCTGGTTTCATGGATTCTTGGCTGAAAAACCACTGCTTAGTTGGAGTGAGTTCTCAGAGGCAATCTGTACTCGTTTTGGAATGAGTGAATACCTTGATGTGATGGAAGAGTTCAAGCTACTTCGTCAACAAGGTTCTGTTATGGAGTACCAGGAGAAGTTTGAGTCCTTGAAATCATTGTTGCTGGATATGAATGCTTCATTTACAGAGCAGGAGTACTTGTCTTTTTTCCTTACTGGATTGAAGGATGACCTGCGTCCTTGGGTCAAGATCCTTAATCCAACAACTTTAGCTGAGGCTTTTAAACAGGCAAAGGTGCAAGAATTGTCTCTACGCTCGATGCAACGCCAACCAACAAGAACACCACCTTACTATGTTACTAGTCCAAGAGAAGGCGGTACTGAGAGTTCTAACTCTCGAGCATTAATGTGGCGGAATTCTGATACTGCCACAACCAGCCCAGCTCCATCGAAAGCACTCATAATCAGACCTTCTGATCAACCTAGACAGTCTCTTTTGGAGCATCGCAGAAGAGCAGGCTTATGCTTCAAATGTGGTGACAAGTACTCTCCTGGTCATCAGTGTAAAGTTCGTCTTCTGCATTGCATTGAAACTTCTGATGATTTTGCATTCATTGATCATGATGAACCTGTTGCGGATGAAGAACCAATGGATAACCCGGCACAAGTTGAGGCTAGCTTGTTACATACCCTTTCTAATGGTGCTGGCGTTCTGAAGATCGATGGTGATTATCATGGCAGACAGTTATTGATCATGGCAGATAGTGGAAGTACACTGAGTTACTTGAGCAGTAAAGTAGCCAAAGAACTCAATGTTCCTATGCATCATGCTACCCCGTTATCAGTAATGGTAGCGAATGGTCAGCGAATGACTAGTACTTTTGTTTGCAAAAATTTTAATTGGATGATGCAGGGTAACACTTTCTCTGGTGATTTACGCATATTGGACTTGAATAGCTGTGATATGGTCCTTGGTGTTGATTGGCTATTACCTTTCAGTCCTGTCTCTTTCAACTGGAAGCACTCCAAGTTATCCTTGACTAAAGGTGATCAAGTTGTAGAACTCAGTGGCAAGATGGATTCTAGCAAAGAACTGCAGCTGATTTCAGTAGAAGCCATCCATAAAAGTGTGCGTATTGGCGAAGAAGGGGTTGAATTTGCCCTATTGCAACTGGATACTAATACTCAGGTAACCAATGACCCAATTCCTTCTTCCATCTCCAAATTACTATCTGATTACCAAGACTTGTTTACTGAACCCACATCTTTACCTCCAAAATGAAGTCATGACCATGCTATACACTTACAACTAAACACAGAGCCAATTAACCTTAGACCCTATAGACACACTCATGAACAGAAAACCGAAATTGAAAAGCAAGTATCTGAAATGCTTGCTTCCACAGTCATTCAAGCTAGTCAAAGTCCATTTGCATCACCAGTTTTGTTGGTTAAAAAGAAAGATGGAAACTGGCGTATGTGCATTGATTATCGCCAACTGAATGATAAAACAATCAAAAACAAGTTTCCAATTCCGATAGTTGATGATCTGTTGGATGAATTAGGTGGTGCTCAATACTTTACCAAAATTGACCTTCGCTCTGGTTATCATCAAATCAGAATGCGAACTGAAGACATACCAAAAACAGCTTTTCGTACACACCATGGCCACTTTGAGTTTCGAGTCATGCCCTTTGGTCTTACCAACGCCCCGGCCACATTTCAAGCCCTCATGAATCATATATTTGGCCCATATCTTCGTAAATTTGTACTTGTTTTTTTTGATGACATCCTCATATATAGTCCAGACCTTCCTACACATGAACAACACTTGAGATTAATTTTCCAGTTGCTCCGGGAGCACAAACTCTTTGCTAAGCATTCCAAATGCTCTTTTGCACAATCAAGTGTTGAGTATCTGGGCCATATCATTTTGAAAGAGGGAGTCGCCACTGATCCAAAGAAAACTAAAGCAATGGCAGCTTGGCCACTGCCAAAATCACTGAAGGAGTTGCGTTCATTCCTTGGCCTTACAGGTTACTACCGCAAGTTTGTTAGGGACTACGGAGTTATAAGCAAACCTCTTACTGCTATGACAAAGAAGGATAACTTTCATTGGAGTGTTAAAGCAGAAAACACATTCAATCAGCTCAAGCAGGCAGTCATCACTGCTCCTGTTCTCGCTTTACCTGATTTCAATCAACCATTTATCCTGGAGACCGATGCTTGTGATACAGGATTTGGAGCAGTTTTGATGCAGAATGGGAGGCCTTTAGCTTATTTGAGCAAAGCTGTTGGTCCTAAGATTGCAGGACTTTCCATCTATGAGAAGGAGTACTTGGCGATTCTCAAAGCCATTGATCATTGGCGCCATTATTTAGAGTGTGGTGAGTTTATCATTAAGACTGATCATGAGAGCCTTAAATTTTTGCTCGAGCAGCGAATTCATACTACCATCCAGAAGAAAGGTCTCACTAAGTTGCTTGGGTTGAAGTACCGGATTCAGTACAGAAAGGGTAAAGAGAATGTAGTAGCTGATGCCCTTTCTAGGCACCCAATGATATCTTCTCCAATTGCTGATTTTGGTGCAATATCTGTCATAATCCCAACATGGTTTAATGAAGTTGCAGCCAGTTATTCCAATGATGATGAGGCCAAGAAGATTATTGCTGCTTTGATGTTATTGAATGGTGCAGCATCACAGGAATTTCCCTTCTTTTCTGTGAGAGATGGCATACTCAGACACAAAGACAAGTTGTATATTGGGGCTGATGATCAGTTAAGGAGACGATTAGTAGAGAATGTGCATTCTTCTTCCATTGGAGGGCATAGTGGCATACAAGCTACTTATCACAGATTGAAGCAGCTTTTCTATTGGAAAGGGATGAAGAGTATAACTGAAGCAGTAGTAAAAGATTGTGATGTTTGTGCAAGGTGTAAATCAGAAAATGTTCCTTATCCAGGTTTATTACAACCCTTGCCAATTCCTTCTAATGTGTGGAGTGACATTAGCTTGGATTTTATTAAGAAATTGCCGAAATCTGGAGGTAAAGATACCATCCTGGTAGTAGTGGACAGATTCAGCAAATTTGCACATTTCATTCCTCTAACTCACCCATTCAATGCTAAGGATGTGGCAACTGCATTTGTTAAAGAAGTATACAGGTTGCATGGACTTCCTAAGAGTATAGTTTCTGATAGAGATAAAATCTTCACTAGTCTCTTTTGGCAAGAACTGTTTCGCATATTGGGGGTCAAGTTGTTCATGAGTTCAGCCTATCTTCCACAGACAGATGGTCAGACTGAAAGGTTGAATAGGTGCTTGGAAACCTACCTGAGGTGCTTCGTTTCTCAACAACCAGTCCAATGGCTAAGCTGGCTACCTCTGGCAGAATGGTGGTATAATACTACCTTTCATACCTCTATTGGTATGACTCCATTTCAAGCACTCTATGGTTTCCCACCTCCACACCATACCATTGACCCATTTAACTCTCCGGTGGCTGCTGTTGTTGACTGGGGTAAGAACAGGGAACAAATTATGAGAATGCTGAAAGAACAGTTGGAAAAAGCTTGCAACCGTATGAAGTTTTTTGCTGACAAACATAGGTCAGAGAGGGAATTTGTTGTTGGAGACTGGGTGTATTTGAAATTACAGCCATATAAGCATAGTTCAGTAGCTGTCAGGAAGAGTCTCAAGCTCTGCTCAAAGTACTATGGACCTTTTAAAGTGTTGGAGAAGATTGGAGCTGTGGCTTATAAGCTCGACTTACCTGCAAATGCTCTCATCCACCCTGTATTCCATGTCTCATTACTCAAGAGGAGTCCAAAACAGGGAATACAGATTTGCTCTAAACTTCCAATTCTGCGGGGTGATGGGCAGATGTTAGTGGAACCAATTGCTATTTTAGGCAGGAGGATGATACCCAGAAACAAGAAAGCTGTGACTCAAGTCTTGATACAGTGGTCGAACCTTGCTCCAGAAGACGCAACCTGGGAAGATTTCACTTTACCTATGCATCATGCTACCCCGTTATCAGTAATGGTAGCGAATGGTCAGCGAATGACTAGTACTTTTGTTTGCAAAAATTTTAATTGGATGATGCAGGGTAACACTTTCTCTGGTGATTTACGCATATTGGACTTGAATAGCTGTGATATGGTCCTTGGTGTTGATTGGCTATTACCTTTCAGTCCTGTCTCTTTCAACTAGAAGCACTCCAAGTTATCCTTGACTAAAGGTGATCAAGTTGTAGAACTCAGTGGCAAGATGGATTCTAGCAAAGAACTGCAGCTGATTTCAGTAGAAGCCCTCCATAAAAGTGTGCGTATTGGCGAAGAAGGGGTTGAATTTGCCCTAGTGCAACTGGATACTAATACTCAGGTAACCAATGACCCAATTCCTTCTTCCATCTCCAAATTACTATCTGATTACCAAGACTTGTTTACTGAACCCACATCTTTACCTCCAAAATGAAGTCATGACCATGCTATACACTTACAACTAAACACAGAGCCAATTAACCTTAGACCCTATAGACACACTCATGAACAGAAAACCGAAATTGAAAAGCAAGTATCTGAAATGCTTGCTTCCACAGTCATTCAAGCTAGTCAAAGTCCATTTGCATCACCAGTTTTGTTGGTTAAAAAGAAAGATGGAAACTGGCGTATGTGCATTGATTATCGCCAACTGAATGATAAAACAATCAAAAACAAGTTTCCAATTCCGATAGTTGATGATCTGTTGGATGAATTAGGTGGTGCTCAATACTTTACCAAAATTGACCTTCGCTCTGGTTATCATCAAATCAGAATGCGAACTGAAGACATACCAAAAACAGCTTTTCGTACACACCATGGCCACTTTGAGTTTCGAGTCATGCCCTTTGGTCTTACCAACGCCCCGGCCACATTTCAAGCCCTCATGAATCATATATTTGGCCCATATCTTCGTAAATTTGTACTTGTTTTTTTTGATGACATCCTCATATATAGTCCAGACCTTCCTACACATGAACAACACTTGAGATTAATTTTCCAGTTGCTCCGGGAGCACAAACTCTTTGCTAAGCATTCCAAATGCTCTTTTGCACAATCAAGTGTTGAGTATCTGGGCCATATCATTTTGAAAGAGGGAGTCGCCACTGATCCAAAGAAAACTAAAGCAATGGCAGCTTGGCCACTGCCAAAATCACTGAAGGAGTTGCGTTCATTCCTTGGCCTTACAGGTTACTACCGCAAGTTTGTTAGGGACTACGGAGTTATAAGCAAACCTCTTACTGCTATGACAAAGAAGGATAACTTTCATTGGAGTGTTAAAGCAGAAAACACATTCAATCAGCTCAAGCAGGCAGTCATCACTGCTCCTGTTCTCGCTTTACCTGATTTCAATCAACCATTTATCCTGGAGACCGATGCTTGTGATACAGGATTTGGAGCAGTTTTGATGCAGAATGGGAGGCCTTTAGCTTATTTGAGCAAAGCTGTTGGTCCTAAGATTGCAGGACTTTCCATCTATGAGAAGGAGTACTTGGCGATTCTCAAAGCCATTGATCATTGGCGCCATTATTTAGAGTGTGGTGAGTTTATCATTAAGACTGATCATGAGAGCCTTAAATTTTTGCTCAAGTAGCGAATTCATACTACCATCCAGAAGAAAGGTCTCACTAAGTTGCTTGGGTTGAAGTACCGGATTCAGTACAGAAAGGGTAAAGAGAATGTAGTAGCTGATGCCCTTTCTAGGCACCCAATGATATCTTCTCCAATTGCTGATTTTGGTGCAATATCTGTCATAATCCCAACATGGTTTAATGAAGTTGCAGCCAGTTATTCCAATGATGATGAGGCCAAGAAGATTATTGCTGCTTTGATGTTATTGAATGGTGCAGCATCACAGGAATTTCCCTTCTTTTCTGTGAGAGATGGCATACTCAGACACAAAGACAAGTTGTATATTGGGGCTGATGATCAGTTAAGGAGACGATTAGTAGAGAATGTGCATTCTTCTTCCATTGGAGGGCATAGTGGCATACAAGCTACTTATCACAGATTGAAGCAGCTTTTCTATTGGAAAGGGATGAAGAGTATAACTGAAGCAGTAGTAAAAGATTGTGATGTTTGTGCAAGGTGTAAATCAGAAAATGTTCCTTATCCAGGTTTATTACAACCCTTGCCAATTCCTTCTAATGTGTGGAGTGACATTAGCTTGGATTTTATTGAGAAATTGCCGAAATCTAGTGGTAAAGATACCATCCTGGTAGTAGTGGACAGATTCAGCAAATTTGCACATTTCATTCCTCTAACTCACCCATTCAATGCTAAGGATGTGGCAGCTGTATTTGTTAAAGAAGTATACAGGTTGCATGGACTTCCTAAGAGTATAGTTTCTGATAGAGATAAAATCTTCACTAGTCTCTTTTGGCAAGAACTGTTTCGCATATTGGGGGTCAAGTTGTTCATGAGTTCAGCCTATCATCCACAGACAGATGGTCAGACTGAAAGGTTGAATAGGTGCTTGGAAACCTACCTGAGGTGCTTCGTTTTTCAACAACCAGTCCAATGGCTAAGCTGGTTACCTCTGGCAGAATGGTGGTATAATACTACCTTTCATACCTCTATTGGCATGACTCCATTTCAAGCACTCTATGGTTTCCCACCTCCACACCATACCATTGACCCATTTAACTCTCCGGTGGCTGCTGTTGTTGACTGGGGTAAGAACAGGGAACAAATTATGAGAATGCTGAAAGAACAGTTGGAAAAAGCTTGCAACCGTATGAAGTTTTTTGCTGACAAACATAGGTCAGAGAGGGAATTTGTTGTTGGAGACTGGGTGTATTTGAAATTACAGCCATATAAGCAGAGTTCAGTAGCTGTCAGGAAGAGTCTCAAGCTCTGCTCAAAGTACTATGGACCTTTTAAAGTGTTGGAGAAGATTGGAGCTGTGGCTTATAAGCTCGACTTACCTGCAAATGCTCTCATCCACCCTGTATTCCATGTCTCACTACTCAAGAGGAGTCCAAAACAGGGAATACAGATTTGCTCTAAACTTCCAATTCTGCGGGGTGATGGGCAGATGTTAGTGGAACCAATTGCTATTTTAGGCAGGAGGATGATACCCAGAAACAAGAAAGCTGTGACTCAAGTCTTGATACAGTGGTCGAACCTTGCTCCAGAAGACGCAACCTGGGAAGATTTCACTTTTATTGAAGCTCAGTTCCCAGACTTTGATACCACTCTCTTTCCTTAATTCTGCTGCAGCTGTTTTGATGAAGTTCTATGAGGGAGTTGTATTTGAAATATTAGTTGCTGAGCTGTTGTTGTGATTCAATGTTTGTCATTTTTTAATCCTTGAGGACAAGGAATTTCTTAAGCAAGGGGAGTTGTTATGATTGTAATAGTGAATGACTGGTCAAGCATAGTTAGACGACTGGTCATGTGCTTGTATCAGAGTTATAACTGATGGACAATAAGCTTGTACACGTGGCTCGCCACTACTGGCTCTTGTATAACGGCTCTACTAATATAACCGTTGCAAGGTTGTTATAGATGATGTATTGATGAACAAAGAAAATAGAAAACTCTCTTTCCTCTCCATTTCTCTCCTCGTCAAACTCTCTTTTCTCTCTTTCTCTTCTTAATTTCTCTTCTGTACCGACTCGGTACGTAACAGAAACAAACCCTACTTGACTACGGTTTAAATTTTCAAGCCATCCCTATTTTATGTGATAGTTCTAATGTCATAAATTTAACAAAGAATCCTATTCAACATTCAAGAATCAAGCATATAGAAACTAGGAATCACTTTTATTAGGGATCATGTGCTTAAGAAAGATATAAATCACACACTTCACCCTAGAAAAATCGAGCTATGATGATCCAAAATCCAAGGGCTAGAGATAAAGTTATCACGGGTGAAAGAATAGAGGAAGGAATCTGGATGTTTTGGTATGATCAGAAACATTGTTCAAGACAGCTATGGAAAGATGAGCACGCGTCTGACAGAACGCAAGTGGGCTGAAAATCCGGGAATAGTAAATTCTTTGTTAAGGTGATCTGTGTCAGGCAAAGGTGGCTGGTCCCCGTTGATATCCGTTGGATATAGACGTTATGCATCATATCCGTCAAAACTCACTCCATTACTCGGTGGTTACTTGACATACCCAAATCCACTACTTAATGCTCTTACCTTCATAAAACTCCTCAAAGCCTAAACACTCACCATAAATCCGATCTTTTCTCCCATTTATTTCTTCAGTGACCACAGATGGGAAGATCTAAATCACTTCAAAAACCCTTTGAGGCACCTACTCTTCCATCTCCTGCCAAGCCACGTCTAAAACCTCCACCACACGAGCCACCAGACAAAACCCTCCTCCAACAACTCCCTCGGACAGACCTCAAAACACTCTACCCAAACCACCAAAAAAATGCAAACAATCTTCTCCAAAGATGACCACTACTCCTTCCCAAAATCAACCTGAACAAATTTCGGACCAAGAGGCTATACAAGCTCTCGATAACATCATAGCCTCTGCAGACCAATTCATGGCTCAAATTCGCATTCATCCACATATCACAGATCCTGGTGAGCAAGCAAAATTTTTTTCTCTAAAGAGGAAAGCCCTAATTGAGCACTTTATGAAGGAGCTTGATCTTGAAAAGCAAACCAAGGTGAGTGAACTTGTTCAAAACCAACCCTCATTGATTGCGCCAAAACATGTTGATGTCTCCTCGATTCTCCCTCCTGAAAATCAAATCGATGATCCTAAAAATTCTTCTAAGAAAACTCAAACTGATGATGACATTCCTCTTGCACAACAATACCCTGCCAAGAAAGCCAAAACCACCACTGGCCAACCAAAGAAGGGTTCTAGACCTCAAAAGCTTATGGCATCTGCGGTGCCAAAGCTTGCTCTCAGGAAAAGCACCACAGTCCAGCGCCTATGTCCACCACCTTCACGAAAGGGAAAAGAAAAGATGGTGCTTGATGTTCCAAACTCGGATAATGATGATGAAGAAGAGTTTGCACCAGACATCACTCCTGAAGGAATATCTGGTGAGACTCCTTCCATCCATGAGGAGGCACCCGTGGATGTAAAATCATGGCCAAGAGGAAGAACAGCTTGACGCAGAAGCATCAGTCCATCATCTCAGCAAGACTGGAAAGATATCTAGATCCAGAAAGCATAAGGAGCCTGAGCTTGATGATACTAAAGATGCTACTGGATTTGTTGGAAGAAAATTCACTTTTCTCAAGCCCTACACAGTCCACTTCGATGATTTGTCTGGGTCTGGTATAGAAGAGATTGTGGAACGAGCTCATCTAACTACCCTAGCCACTATCCAAGTACAAGCCTATGAGTCTCTTGTTCAAGACTTTCATTCCAACATGATTCCCAAGCATGACGATAATGGACTGGTTGTTAGAATCCATAGTTCAATTTATGGCCAGAATGTTTTTGTTGATGCCAAATTTATTAGGAAGTTACTCAATTTGAAGAAGGGATCAGCTCGGTACTACAATACCACATCGGGTAAGCCCATAACCATTCCAAACACTCCAAGCACATCTGAACAGAGGAAGATATTGTTTGGTCTGTCAAGCAAAAAGGGCGAGTACACAAATCTATCTGCAGAACATCGTATACTCATGTACTTTATCACTCGTGTTCTCACCCCACGCCATGGGCATCAGAATCTACTTAAATTCTACGATCAGTGGTTGTTGGGATGTCTGTTGACTAACATTTCTGTGGATTGTAGCTTCACTACCTTCAATCTTCTTCTCCACACCTTTGCTCGGCCCTATGGAATTCTGATTACCTTGATTGCTCAGCACTTTGGTGTCATACCCACCAATGCACATCGTCCTGTCCTTGGAGATACTGTTTGCACAGCAACCCTCAACAAAATGCACATCAAGAGGAACAAATACGATGTTTTCTATGTCACTCAGCCCAGCTCCTCAAAGGATGCTCGCATTGAGGCCCTTACAGAGGAGATGAGAGATGTCACGGAAGAGTTGCTTGAACTCAAGAGTATGATGACTAAGCTCATGGAGATGGGAAAAGCGCAATTGGATTTGTTGGTTGCTGAGAATGGTGGAACTTCTTATGAGTCTGAATCTTGCGACTCTTCCTCTGGACGGAAATTCGATGATAACTGACCTTTTATCACTGCCCTGCTGTCTGATGCTCGATTAGTATCATGCATGTTCTATTAGTATTGTCTTTTGCTTGTTATCTGTTTTATAGCTTTGCTGTCTATTTTGGTATCTTAGATGCCAATGTTGATGGAATCAAAGGGAGTAAACAATCTAATTGCACAACGGAATATATACAGATTGATTCCATAACATCAATTGAACATATAATAGAGAGGGTATTCAGTAGTTACACGAATACACATAGATCGTAGTAAATTAGAAAGAACTCTTCTTATCTTCTTATCACTCGCTCACTTGGTTGTCGCAAACCACAGTGATCCTCTCTTGAGTATCACCTCCACAAGTAATCCACACAAGGCAGGAGCGAAGAACTCTTCATAAGAGAACTACAATTGCCAAAACCCTAGAGAGCTAGTTAGGGATTTTGGCTCTAGGCTAGAGAATAATTTCTCTACGTTAGGTGTAGTGTAGATATCAATACCATAAGATATCTATTTATAGGCACTAGTCTATTAGGTTTTAAGAAACCCTAATAGACTACTTAAATAACTAATTGGACCAAAGCCCAAATAATTATTTAACTCAGGCATGGACTATTATATAAAAGTCCATATATTAATTATTATTTTAATTTTACATTGGATCAAAATCCAACATCTCCCTCCTTAAATCAAAAACCCTACGAATGAACTTTTGCAAAGAAAAACCACATATCGTAGTTAATTAAGATAATTAGATCTTGATCTAATTGATTCCTCCAATAACATCAAATGCTATTTTAAATTGTATTTTCACCTTGGCCCGATAACCTCTTATGTGTGTGACCTTATGGGCTTCTAAACACGTTGGCAATACTTAGTGAATCATTGTCCTTTACAAGATAATATAATATAACTCCTTATATTATTATTTATTCTCATTAAATAAATTCACTTAAGTATAAGTCATGAGAGGTGTCTAGTCACACATCAAGACTACCCAAGTGCTAGAAGATTAATGGTTTTAACCTCAACCCTTCCATAACCAGTTACCGTGCAATTACTCCTTTCACTATACTTTATCTCATCCAAGCTAGAGTATGGACATATGTCAACTCTTGCATATCATGCCTTGGATTTTTAAATTCTTAAAATTTCTTTTGTCCTTGATATCTACTTAAATCTCATTTGATATAGACATTCCACTATGGCCAGAGATTCCTGAATAAAGATATTCTTAAAAATGAATAAGATAAACCTCCATCCAATAATCAGGAGTAGTGAATCCTATATAGATCATTCAACTATCTTCAAGTAATTCAAAATGTATCCAATCTCCTCGCTATAAACGCTCCATGGTGGAGAATAAGGTTTGGAGTCAAAACATATTAATCCTTACTTAAGATACCTAGATGATCTCAAGTCAAAGGATACTTGCACCTACTGTTATGATGAGATCCATTCATTGACATAGAATATTATCCATATGACGATCTCATAACAGGTGTCCAATGAACTTACTTCTCAAGCAATCATCCACATGTTAACTCTAAATATCAACATGTCTATAGTTAGTGAGAAATTACTACTTGATCATATCAAGAAGTATAACACGTGCTAGTCTATTCGCATTAACAATGTCCCTCCTTGTTAATACTATGACTAGGGATAATTTAGGTATAAACAAATTTGCATGCAATATGAATCTCACATCATGAACTTTTCATGATTTCTATTGCACTATGTATTTTATACCAAGGATTTTAATACGCAGTTTAAGATTTTTAACCAAACATATAAATAATATGCACATTGTAATAAAGAAATGCCTTTATTGATACAAATATAAATATTTGCATGATTAAATCCCTAAGAAAGGCTAGCTCTAGGGCATACTTCTAATAAAATCTCCCACTTGCACTAGAGCCAACCATCCATATGCTTAATCAACTTGTTAGCATCAAGTATGCTAAGTAGGTTCAATTCAGCGTTGGGACATTTTCATTGACCTAAAATGTGAAGCATAAAAATATTAGAGTATGATCATACAAAAATGAATGCAAATAATAAGGTCTTAAATTATTACATTTTACTCCCACTATTTTATTACGAACTAATAGTCCTTACTATTAATTTAAGAAAACAAGCGCATAGTTTTCTTAGTGGGTTAATATCCATCTTAACTAAAATTAAACCATTTGCTTACCCAACAAGCCAATTTTAGTTTTAATGGTAGGTATGTTATACCAATTACATCTTATGTAACAATTGAATTCATTGGGTTATCAACTCTTGATAACATACATATCTCATATGTATATTCCAATCTTGTCTCTAGTTAATTAGCCTTAGGTTTACCCAACAAGCAACAAAAACTAGTTAAGACAAATCCATTAATATAGTTTTAACATGTCCAATGTAGTATTAGGCTTGGGTTTAACCAACAACCCAAAACTAAAGCGAACTCTGGTTATCCCCATATTAATGGAAGGCTTATTCGTCTTAATTTCTTCAATAAGGGATTTTTTATTTTAAAGTCTCATCATACATGGTTGGCATACATTGCACATGCATCTTCATACATATTCAATAAAATAATATGACCTAGATATGGACTTGTCCTATATACATGATTTTACAACCCATAAAAATCAAATAAATCCTATCTACTTGATCTCCATCTTTGGACTTGTCTTGCCGTCAACTCCATGGCCTCCATTGATCATCTTCTCTAATCTATCCTATATAATCTAATTACATAATATTTGAGAAGAAGCCTCGAGTTATATTTGAGGTGATTTACAATGAGAGAAAATTTTATAGAGAGACAGGACACGCAGGTCCTATTTACCAAAAATAATAAAATTATGCATATGTACAATCACATTGTATACTAAGTCCATATCTAGTTCACCATGCCAAACATACACCCTAGATGCATTCATCTAATGCAAAATCGATTTATATGTTTAAAATAATTCGGCAGTAATAACTTTTCAACTCTTGAAAATTTACGCATGATTATTATTATTTTAATCAATCTCGTTGAATAAAAAATAATACGATAACTATTATCATATATTTTGCATATTAATCTCATTAATGCATAGGGTGCGTAGTATAGTTAATCGAATTAACCTATACTACAAGAAAACACGTTTGTCGTTCTATAATTTTTTAAAAAAATAATAATAAAAAAAAATGAATTGTCAGAAGCGCTTATTTCCTCTAAAAATAGTGTTAGGTAATTTACAACAATTGAAAAAACCAAACCAATTATTTTTGTTGTTATGCTTAACCATAACAAATCAGAGGAAAGTATAAACATGCCTCTCGTAAATCCTTTTTTTTTAATTGAAAAATAAAAAAAATAGAACGACAATCTAAGAAGTAAACGTAATTCAGTTGAATACAAATACTTTGTATCAGAGTAATGGTTTAACATACATATCAAATATATGTTGTTATTATTACATTCGCATGCCCTTATCACACAAGGATAGCTACTGCCCCATTCAAAATTTTACCTTTTTATGATAAAAATCGACGATAAAATTTAAAACAAGTATGATTTGTTTTCAAAATCTTTTGCCGTTTTTGAATATATTGAGATATGTAGGACCTTGAAACAAATCAAATTTGTTTCTTCCACATCACCGACTAGAGAATCATGTTATAAAGAAACCAATTTATTATATCACATATAATAAATGATTCTTGCCGAAAAATATTAAACATATAAATCGTGTGTTCAATTTATTGGTAACCTAGGCTCCGCTACCACTGTTGGAATCAAAGGGAGTAAACTATCTAATTGCGCAGCAGAATATATACAGATTGATTCCATAACATCAATTAAACATATAATAGGGTGGGTATTCAGTACTTACACGAATACACGTAGATCGCAGCAAATTAGAAAGAACTCTTCTAATCTTCTTATCACTCGCTCAGTTCGTTGTCGCAAACCACAGTGATCCTCTCTTGAGTATCACCTCCACAAGTAATCCACACAAGGCAGGAGCGAAGAATTCTTCACAAGGGAACTACAATTGCCAAAACCCTAGAGAGCTAGTTAGGGATTTTGGCTCTAGGAGGAGAAGGAGGCTAGAGAATAATTTCTCTACGTTAGTCGTTAGGTGTAGTGTAGATATCAATACCATAAGATATCTATTTATAGGGACTAGTCTATTAGGTTATAAGAAACCCTAATGGACTACTTAAATAACTAATTGGACCAAAGTCCAAATAATTATTTAACTCATACATAGACTATTATATAAAAGTCGATATATTAATTATTATTTTGATTGAATATTGGATCAAAATCCAACAAATGTGTTATTCGGTTTGCTGTTGTTTGGTTCTTACTTGTTTGTTGTAGCTACTTTTTATCTTCCTCCTACCTTATTGTGCTTTTTGTGATGCCAAAAGGGGAAGAGATTTGGCGGAAACATGTGGATCGATTTTTCGACATGTTTTATTTTTCGTATCATGTGGCATGCATTTTGGTTTCTAATTTCGGCCTCTAATCTCTGGTTTATATGTCTTTAAATTTACGTATCTTAAATTTCTTAAGTTCATAGTTCCTTCTATGCTCTCGGGTTAAAAAATTGGAAAAGTATTCTATCTAGGGGGAGCATATTTTGAGGGGGAGCTAAATGAATTAACACCACATGTGATTATAGTTTGTCATCATCAGAAAGGGAGAGAATGTAAATCTGATGATGATTAAGTTTGTGATTAATAGCAAATTAAACTAGGTTACTCTAATTAAATGTTCATAATGCAAATTGAATAGGGCTATTCCATTAAATAATCATAATACGTTTTCTTAGAACTTAAACATCTTTTGAATATGAAAAACCATATTACTCTATATTTGTGAATTAACAAACTTCTACAGCCTATGAACCCGTGATCAGCATGCATGGTGATAGGGGTCCGGCAAGTGCACAGGGTAGTTGTAGTACTCTATCAAGGTCATATCCACAGGGACTGGGATGAGCCTGTTACTCCTTAATTTAGACAAATTAGGCTTGAAACAATTAATCAGAAGTTGAAATTTGGGTGAGTGCAAATTAAAATTTAAAATGTGCAAGAATAGAAAGTAATAGCAGTGTTGAAGTAGGAGATGATCAGATTTGGTAAAATCTTAGGCATCCGGGATTCACATGTCTTGCTCTTTTGCTCTTAAATTGCTCAACAGCATCATAACAGGCTGAGCCTGTTTGACCCCCTGTGTTTAATAAGATGTCTTGAAGGGGCTCCCAACCTAATATACCATCAATGGCTTTCAATCTTACTGATGGTTCCCTAAGCTTCCATCTACCCCCTGTCACTAGAATAGACGTCCACTTAGAGGTGAAGTTTAGTGTTGGTGCTAATTATCCACAGTCTCTCTCTATCTTCTTTCGAACAGCTAGGGGGTGAAGGCTGACTATTGTTGGTCTAGCTAACTTGGCTTCTCCTTTTGGTCCTTCACCAAGCTGCTACTTGATTAAGAACAGGCTTCTCAAAAGTCAATCAAGAATCAGATTAAAATGTTATTATCTTTTCGACTGTGCTGCCACAGGCTGAGCTAGTACTGAGCCTGTCGTTGAGCCTGTGGGCAACACAAAATCGATTATAAGGTTAGTTCCTGCAGGCGCTCTCAACCTATACTGAACCCACTTGTTTTCACTCACAGGTTCCTCCCAAGACTCCCACTCATCCTAATGCTTTCGCATCGGTCAAACCAAGGGGATTAAGAATTGGTGTTGAGGCTAATTCCTCAATTAGCTCCTAATTTCTTTCAAAACTAAAAACTAAGGGTTGGTTGTTGTTATTCCAGCAACTATGGTTTCTCCTTTCGGTCTTTCACCTAGCTACCTATAATCATGCATGGGTTTGATCAAGACTTAGACATGGAGCAAGTTTGCAACAACAAAACGAGAAGTCGGGTTAAGAACATATGATCAGCAATTTATTGCAAATAAAACAGAGACATGCTTCACCCTTTCAACCTAAGAGGGGTTGTTTAGTTCATAATCAAAATTACAAAATCAATGGGGATAATGGTTGGCATAAAGATTGGAACAAATCTGAAGGTTAGGGACAACACGATTTCTGCCCAGAAAAAGCTGCAGAATCGTGTTTCCACTTGAACCCTTTGTTCCAAAACTTCTGCAGATATGGGTGTTTGATCGATGGTGTCTTCGATGTCAGTTCTTCCTTCCTTCTTCCTATTTATAGGCGTGGACCCTCTTCTTCTCTCCTCTCCCACTTGCTGGAAGGTATGGAAGTTGGGCAAGTTGAATTTCAGTTGCCCATCTTGCTCCTCGAGATAAGGTACCATAGGAGGCGTGTCGAGAGGGTGAATTCATCAGATCTGCAGATTTTAGAAAACTTTAGGGGAGGATAATAGTTCTTTAATTGCAATATTCTTTGGGTGTGATGATTATCCCCTCTTTCCCATGCCTAAAGTCTTCTGAAATGCTCAGGTCATAATTAAAGAGTTGAAAGTTTTGCAAGCGGTGAAGCACTGCAAGTGGCTGAGTTTTAAAATCAATCTTCGCTTTTTCTGGTTATCTGCAGATTCCACAGGCTGAGCCTGTGCTGGGCCTGTGGTGAGGCTATGTGCAGTCTCTTCTCATTCTTCTCTGTAATTGAATTCAGCTCCTCTTGCGATTGATGTGGTGGCATGATGGCTTTGTGGATCAAGGCAAAGGTGGTGAAATCCAGTAGAAATCAGGTGATTGGAGGAGGATTCGTGGCCTTCTACCGATTCTGCAATGAACAACAGGCCCGAAACAGGCTCATGCTGTGCCAGAGGCTGTTTTCGAATTATCCAATAAAATCTCCAAAATCCTTCAAAATGCACCTGTAATCACTAATCACATAGTAAGGGATGGGATTTAAAGGAATATGATGAAATAATGCAAAGTAAGGCATATAGTCATGATGAATTGAGAACAAATATATCTAAAATCATGACTAGAACTATGCATATTTCATGTGCATCAAAATACCCCAAACTGAAGAGTTTGCTTATCCTCAATTTAACAGAAGAGAAAAGAAAGCATGATTTTGAAAGGAAGTAAAGACAATTTCAATGCATCAAATTTTCACTAAGTTTCTCCCTTGTGAAGTCCCAATTTAGGCATCCTCTTATTTTTCTTCAAAACTGCATTCGACTCCAACCAAATTCCTTGTTAGTAGTTTTTATCATAAAAGTCATAGGAATAATTTCGCAACTGGCCTCCATTCCTTCTGTCATTCGAGAGATTCAGTTAAAGACTGAAAAAGTGAAAAACAATACCTCATATGCAGACCCATTACCTCTTGTCTCCACTAATGCACATAAGTCATCAAGCTAGGATCACTAGGACTTTATTCGTGTTGCATTGAGGCTGGGTGAGCGTTGACAAAGAAGGGTGGATGGTTTTTGCAAAGGTTGATGGCTTGTGAACCCGATTTCTTTTGTTTTTGTTCATGAACAGCATGAGACAGTGTAGAGGTTGTTTGACTTTGTATTTTTTGTGGTCTCACGCTATTCAGTAATTGTGTCCCAATACTTCAGCCATTCTTGATCTAACCACTAACTCCAACAGATGGATTGGATTTGTATTCCTTGGTGGAGTATGATTTTCTAGATGTTGTCCTTGTCCTTCCTCCCTTTCTTTATTTTTGTTTTTCTTTTCTTCTTTTTTTTTTCTTCTTCCCATATGTTTCTTTTTCTTTTTTTCTTTTTTTCTTTTTCAAGGGAAGGATGGAGTTCGTGCATCTGGTGGTGTTTTGATTCTTGCACTGGCTGAGTATGGGTTATCTCTTTTTCTAATCTTGATCAATTCTTGCTCACATGCTCATCGACAGGGTGAGGCTGTTTGAAGGAGTTTGTGCCCTTAGACACTGATGGCCGCTGCTTATGGCTGCAAATGGTTGAGGATAGACTGTGCAGGGTAATTGAATGAATTGGGGGCCATCTTGATTGGCTCAAAAGGGGTTGCAAGGGTTCGATGAGAGGGGTGTGGTTCTGTGTAGTCTGTAGTTGTGCCAAAGATGGCCTTGATCTTTTCCTTGCTTGTAGACTTTGCTTAAGATTTTGCCTTGACAAATGTAAGGGCCTGTTCTAAGGTATATAGGCTGAGCCTGATCAATTTAGAAAAATTCTTTAACAGTGTCCTTCTTTCGGCTGAATTCATGGAATGCAGTTGCTTGATTATTCCTGCTCTGCTTGTTTTGAGAAAAATGAGACAAGTCATGAGATTAGAGTCCGAGTAGAATTAAATGGGACAAGAGAGAGTGCATAAATATAAGGACAGGCTCACATTAGGAGAAACAAAGTGAAAATAGAAAAAAATTGAAATTGCATTACATAAACACTGGAAAGTACATAGCATAATTGCACCCTAAAATACCCCAAACTGAAAATCTTGCAGTGTCCCCATTGTAGAAACAAAACAAAAAAAGGGTGCAATAACAAAGTCACACAAACAAAAGAAACACACTGCCGAAAAGAGAAAAAAAAAAGTTCTAGTCTAAGCTATATTGACACAAAAATAACCCAAACTGAAACTCAAGCTATGTGTAGTGGGCTTGAGTTATCCTAGACTAGGTAATAATGTGCTGTAGGAATGGGGAAAGTTAGTTCCTGGGCCTTTTCTTCCCGGATGGTGGCTGTGGTGGAGCTTGCGGTGCCCTGGTCAGTGCCCTTGCCATGTTGAGGAGGTTGGTGAGGTTTTCGGTCAATTGTATTGGTTGTGGAAGTCTCGCATGACACGGGCTTGCGTCTCCCCATTCCTCCTCTGAAACGTCCGAATCCCAAAATATCCATTTTAATAAATTATAACATATGAAAGGACCAAATTGCCCTTCTACTCAGGATACGATACAAGCAGCATAATCATGCACAATTATACAATAAACTATACAAAGAAACAAGTATGCAGCGGAAGACTATAATGCATGATGACACTTATGAAATGAACCCTATAGATCCGTCCCGAGGAGGAAAAGCACCGCCACCTGCTGATATGCACTCCTGATCAATGATCAGTTAACCTGTGTAAAGATGTGAGGGGGGTGAGACCAACTACTGTCTCACCGCAAACAAATAAACCAGTGTATACAAATACAAATCAACTACAAGTACACCGGCATCAGGCAACAGCAACCACAGTGCACAAACAAGTCACAATGAACAATACAAGTCATCATCAGACTTCAAACCAACATTGATCTTTAATCACTTTATTATCATTGTACTTTATTGTTATTAGGGTTGAATGTTTTATTAGGGCCCTCTACTGGGTGCGTCGGGCGCGGTAGCATTTGCAGACCCTCAGGGCAGAAGCCCAAATAAATATACAAATATAGATACACACCGGAATGGGTAAGTTCTGATAAAAAGATAACCACTAATAACCAAGTGACCTAAAGCTCTAGGAGGGGTGTTCTCCTCAAGAAATAAATAATACAAAACCTTGGGGTACACCCGGTAATCCCCAAGTCGCCAGCTCTGTTAGGGGTGCTATCACCAATGAATAAAATAATATCATCAAAGAAACCAAGGGGTACACCCGACATTCCCCAAGGCGCCAGCTCTGTTAGGGGTACACTCACTAAAGAACTAATCGAGCGGCGTACCCACTTATCCCCTCGTCGCCGTCTTTGTGATTATAACTCACTATTATTTCAGGACCCGAGGGGTACCCTCTCCCCTGCTCGGTGCTACCGGTCAACAGCCCCACAGTAGTGTTTTCTTTTAAGTATGTTATTTTCAATTATGCTCAAACAGTACGTGTGCCATACGTTATGATTATTCAGGTTTGTGTGGATTTAATAATTTATTCTTAAGTCTGGGCTTCTAGCCTACAGTTCACCCCACAAACCACAAAACCATATATCATCTTATAAACTCATAACAAAATGAATCATGCTCAATTGGCATATCACATCACACAGGCACACAATTCACGTAATCCGGCATATAGCATCAAAGGCATCATCATTAAGCAACAATGTGCAACCAAGATTTTCACAAAGTAGGCAAGCATGAATGCAACATCAACATTCAAGGCCAATCAAATAATACCACTTTATGTACCAAGACAGTTAACCGCGTATTGTAGGCAGTAAAGCATACAAAGGTTTATATGTCCTCACCTGGTCCAATAGACAGCCAGCTTCCAAAACTTTCTCGACATAAAATCTTGACGCTCGTAAGGTATCACCGATGCCTAAGCATTGACACTTGTATCAAGTATAGCATACAGACGTAATATGAAACACATACTTAGTATTTTATAAGTTGTGATAGAAATCTTTTATGACAAGAATTCTTATCCAGCATGAGACGTAATGAGGAAGAATTCGTCTCTCGGTCAAATTAATTGTGTGAAACTCATTTGAAACTAGAAATCCATTTGGAAACCAAATGCACAGACACCAAGGTTTCATGGCTCAACACCTCATGGCAAAAACTATTAGACTGACAAAAACTTTTGAATTTAGAAATTTTGCGTTCAAAACAAGTTAAAAGCCACTATAGTTGTCACCCCACATTTAGAATATATAAGTTACTAGTTGTTAAAATTTTAGTTTAAACAGTGCCCATAACACGATTTGATAACAAGGAATTTCAAAAAACCATATAAACCCATGTGAGGCGCGCTAAGCTAAAGTTGATACCAAAGCCCACAAAAGCTATGTTCAATCTTTGTACTTTAATGTATAAGTATCAACCTTTACTCCATGTGTTCTTCTAGCCAACATAGACAAGTACTTAAATGCATATTCTCGTAGTTAAATAACCAATTCTTGCCCGCATGACACTTTGCCACATGTTTCAAACTAGAGTTTGGTATTCTGTAAGTAAGAACCAAACACGTATTTGCATTGCTTTCTCTAAAAACTCTCTAATAAATTTACCAGGACTTGAAACGACTTCCTAATCATGTTGGGCAGCACTATGTGTTAGTAATATTCCCAAAAGCCAATCAATGGATGATTGTAGTCATGTATATACATTAAGGTTATTCCAATAAATATGATTATGAGATAATCGCTTGCACATATTTATAACCTTAGAATACTTTGTATTCTTAAAATGTCCCTAGTCGATTATTATTATGGATGGGTTGTAATAATAAATTAAGACTAGCGCGTGTTGAGAATTATATGAGATATTAATTCTACATACGGGTACAAGTTGGAGAACTTGTGGACTGGACCGACCCACATAAGAATGCTACATGGAACGTTATATGATTGTCATTAGCGGTTCTTATATGTATTGTCCTTAGACCTGTGATCATCAAGGTTCCCAACATATGAGTCGTATACTTTGATATTACTCTTGGCTATTTCGTAAATGAGTAGACTTAGTGTAATCAATGGGTATATGATAAATGTGTAGTGGGTTTTGTATGATCCAGAGGGGATTCGTCCAACCCATATAACGGGTATATTATCGGATGGTTTCTTGATAGAGTTGAACTGTAAATGCACGGCCGTGCTCGGATTATGATATAGTGATATCATTAGTATCCGCTTTACACAGTTAACTCGGGGATCAAGAAACTGAGATTAAACATATGCGAGATTGACATATTCCATGTCTCGTGTTTAATCTTGATAATGGGACGAAGAGACGATGACATGTTTCCGAGGCATATTGAACCAGTACTGATCTTGTCGTTCAGGTAACAATGATGTGTTGCTAGACGCCGCTCTTTGCTTATAATTGTAAAATGAGATTTTACAATTATTGCCGAACGTTACAAGTGCCTACAGGGTCACACACATAGAACCGTTGATTCGAGCAGGTGGTTGAATCATGGTTGGACCGTGGTTGAACCGGTTTGTGGTTGGACCATGGTCGTTTTTGGGCTAGTTTGGTTCACTAATTGTCAGAATTATTGAGCCAAACCTGGTGCCAAGTGATGTGTAATCCCATTAGCACTAGTGGAGACATGATTGGACAAAAGGCTAATCATGATGGCCAAGTGTGTTGGCCATTGTCTAACACTTTTGTGTGTGGGATTAGTGGGTGTGAATAATCTGATTAGTGTGTGCTCATTTTGATATAGCCATCAGATTTTTCAGACTTGAGGGTGAGAGGTTTCAGTTTTGAAAAGAAAACACTCACACCCATTTTTGAGAAAAAAAATAGAACACAACAAACAACACATAGCTCCCGGAAATCCGTAGCAAGCACTACGGTTCGGGAGTGCTCGGGTTGGAGATCGTGAGATGGTTTCCAGCTGTGATCGACGGTTCGTGTGGATACCGTAGAGGAGCAAGATATCCTTCTTGCTCTAGCTGATTCGGTTCTTCAGTTAGGTGAAAGATCCTAACCGTTTCAGGTATGTTTGTTTTTGTTGTTCGGTTTAGTTGCTTCACTTGGATCCTTCATGTGTTTTCGGGTTTCCGCTTTGCATTTGTTGCCTTCAGATTGTCTATTTTGCATGACCGAAAACTTTCAGTGGTAACGGAGCCTCTTGTGAAGTTCTAAACCGAATTTAAGTGCATATGTTTGATATGTTCTGTAAATATACATGATATGTTCTATGTGATAAAGCATGATCATGATATATTGTTTTCAACTTTGTATGTGTGATGTATATGTTGATGTTGGTTTGTGTCAAAAGTGTTTTGACAACAAGAACTTGATTGGTATGTGATATCAATCAAGGAGTAATTGGCAGTAAGTCGAAGGGGTTCGACAAAACAAAAATCGATCGTCGGTTTTCGGAGGGAACAATTGTCATTCATGTGTAGCAGGGCTAGGACATCGATGTTCATCAGATGGACATCGATGTCCATATGAAATTGGCCTTGGCCGAGCCTACTGGACATCGATGTTATGCGGCATAACATCGATGTTCCATGAAGGTTGGCCTTGGCAGAATCCCACTAACATCGATGTTCAAGATTGAACATCGATGTCCAAGAGCCCTGTGAGCTTGGTTTGAGATTCCAGAGACCAATGGACATCGATGTTCATGACAGGACATCGATGTCCTTGTGTTCTAGAAGTCTCAAACATCGATGTTTAACGGTTAGAAATCGATGTTTAAAACTATTGCCAAGATTTTAGACCTTCGGAACTTTCCAACATCGATGTCCATGAGTTGAACATCGATGTTATTGAGTTCTAGAGGCCAATGGACCTTCAGATCTTTCCAACATTGATGTCTATGAGTTGAACATCGATGTTCTTGAGTTCAAGAAGCCAATGGACCTTCGGACTTTCCAACATCGATGTCCAAGAGTTGAACATCGATGTTCTTGAGTTCCAGAGGCCAATAGACCTTCGGAACTTTCCAACATCGATGTCCAAGAGTTGAACATCGATGTTCTTAAGTTCCATAGGCCAATGAACATTTGTAACTTTCCAACATCGATGTCCAAGATCTGAACATCGATGTTCTTGAGCACTGCCAAATAGTTTGGACTTCTAGAGCCTCAAGGACATCGATGTTGATGACAGGACAACGATGTCCTTGTGTTCCAGAGGCCAAATGACATTGATGTTCATGACAGGACATCGATGTCCTTGAGTACCCGAGGCCAATGGACATTGATGTCCTTGTGCATTACCAAGGTATTGGGGAGAATCAGATTCTCAAAGACATCAATGTTCACTTATGGGCATCGATGTTTACATGTATCTTTGGTTTCCAAATTTACATAACATCAATATATGATTTGTTGATTATATGCATGTGATGTATGAACATATGTTGATGTAAATATTAAGTTCTTAGTTGCCTTCCTTGATAAGCACTCATCATTGCTTAGATCAACACTTGGTAGGTTTTGCCAAAGCAAGGTGCCAATGTTTATCCTAGCAAGGTGGGACTGGATAATTGTAATATCTGAACTGCTTATTGTGGGTTTGGACTTAACTAGGTCATCTTAATAGGATTAAGGACTTAGAGGCAAGGAGTTGAGCAATGTCTATAAGATAGACAAGAACAAGCGTTGTTCACTCAACTATCCAAGAGTTACATGAGATGTGATTGACAAGAGTTGTCAACCTAAATAGCTATGATGTAGGTGATCAGCCAACGCTGACTTATATTGTAGTGAAATATGGATCTTGGCCTACTCATGATTATTTTGTTTTCATAGTAGAAGCATCATTTAATAGAATTCCTTGTTAAATGATTTATGTATACATGACTCTTATATTTGTGAGTTGAGCTTTGTTGTAGAGCTACCATGGCACAAAACACAGGTACACTATCATTGCAATCGGTCCTTGAGAAGGAAAAGTTGAATGGGAACAATTTCCTAATGTGGTATCGCAATTTGAGGATTGTCCTCAAACAAGAAAAGAAGTTGTATGTCCTTGAAGGGCCTGTTCTGATTGAACCGGCGCCTAATGCTCCTAGGGCAGAAAGGGATGCTTACAAGAAGCATCTTGATGATGCATTGGATGTCGCATGTCTTATGCTAATAGCCATGGAATCTGGGCTTCAGAAGCAACATGAGAACATGGGGGTGTTCGATATGATCGAACACCTAAAGATGCTCTTTGATGAGCAAGCAAGGCATGAGAGGTATGAGACCTCTAAAGCATTATTCCAATGCAGGATGGCAGAGTCATCACCCGTGAGACCTCATGTGCTCAAAATGATTGGTTACATTGAGAGCCTTGAGGGTCTTGGTTTTCCTTTGCAAAAGGAGTTGGCGGTTGATCTAGTCCTACAATCGTTGACGGACAGTTACAGCCAATTTGTCATGAACTTCAATATGAATCATCTTGACAAATCGTTGTCTGAGTTGCTTAACATGTTGGGAACAGCTGAGCAACAAATGAGGGCAAACAAATCCAACAGTTTGATGATTGGAAAAGGCAAAGGAAAGGGTAAAGCAAAGTTCAACAAGAATAAGAAATATGCCAAAAGGTTTGGTTCATGTGCATCTTCTTGTGATCATGTGCTGAAACCCAAGGGTGGTATTGTAAAGGAAGGACATTGTTTCCATTGCAATAAACTGGGCCATTGGAAGCGCAACTACCCTGTTTACCTTGAAGAGGTAAAGAAGAAGAAGGGAAGTGAGACTTCTACTTCAGGTATTTTCGTTATAGAAGCTAATATCTCTATCTCTGCATCATGCGTATTAGATACCGGATGTGGTTCTCACATTTGTGTAAATATGCAGGAACTAAGAAAGAGTAGGAGATTGGCAAAGGGTGAGAAAGACCTACGCGTTGGAAATGGAGCAAGGGTTGCCGCATTAGCCGTAGGGACTTATTATCTATCTTTACCGAGTGGTTTGGTTTTGGAACTTGATGATTGCTATTATGTACCTACTATAAGCAGGAATTTGATTTCTGTTTCTTGTCTGGACAAGAAAGGCTTTTCATTTGTAATAAAGAACAAATGTTGTTCTATTTATTTCAATGATATTTATTATGGTGGTGCATATTTGAGCAATGGTTTGTATGTTCTAAACCTAGAAACGCCAATCTATAACATTAATACGAAGAAGGTTAGAATGAACGATTCTAATGAAACCTACCTTTGGCATTGTCGTTTGGGCCATATAAACGAGACACGTATTGCTAAACTCCATAAAGATGGAATTCTAGACTCATTTGATTTTGAATCATATGAGACATGTGAGTCATTTTTATTAGGCAAAATAACAAAGGCTCCTTTTGTCGGTAAAGGTGAGAGAGTTTCGGACTTGTTAGGTCTAATACATTCTGATGTATGCGGACCTATGTCTACACAGGCTAGAGGTGGTTTTTAATGCTTCATTACATTTATTGATGATTACAGTAGATATGGCTATGTGTATCTTATGAGACACAAGTCAGAATCCTTTGAAAAGTTCAAAGAGTTCAAGAATGAAGTACAGAATCAACTCGGTAAAAGTATTAAAATGTTTCGATCAGATCGAGGAGGTGAATACTTAGGCCGAGAATTTCTTGATCATCTAAAGCAATGTGGTATAGTATCACAGCTTACTCCACCAGGTACGCCTCAATGGTATGGTGTATCTGAAAGGAGGAATAGAACTTTGTTAGACATGGTTCGTTCTATGATGAGTCAAGCTGACCTTCCTTCTTCATTTTGGGGACATGCATTATTGAGTGCTGCATTTACACTTAACCGTGTTCCAACTAAATCGGTTGAAAAGACACCATATGAGATGTGGACCGGGAAGCGTCCTAATTTGTCTTTTGTGAGAATTTGGGGTTGTGAGGCTTACGTGAGAAGTGAAGCATCAGATAAACTCGGCCCTAAATCCGAGAAGTGCCTCTTTGTAGGATACCCTAAGGAAACTAAAGGGTATTATTTCTACAATCCCACCGAGCACAAAGTGTTTGTTGCTCGGACTGCTATTTTTTCTAGAAAGAGAATTTATTTCTAGAGGAATCAGTGGGAGAAAAACAGAACTCGAAGAAGTTCGAGATCTAGAGGCAGAGATGGAACAAGGACAGGAACCACAAGATGTTGTGGATGAGAATCCTGTACCTATAACACATGGACCGCGTAGGTCGGATAGGATACGGTATGAGCCTGAGAGAAATGGATTTCTTATGACTCATACTGGAGATGTGATGCTCATAGATGAGGATGAGCCCACTTCCTATCAGCAGGCCATTACGGGTCCGGACTCAAAGAAGTGGCTAAAAGCCATGAATTCGGAAATGGAGTCCATGTATGAAAACAAGGTATGGACCTTGGTTGATCCACCTGAAGGGGTAAAACCCATAGGGTGCAAATGGGTCTTTAAGAAAAAGACCGACATGGATGGTAATGTGATTACCTATAAAGGGCGATTGGTTGCGAAAGGTTTCAAGCAAGTTCATGGTATTGACTATGATGAAACTTTCTCGCCAGTTGCCATGGTTAAATCCATCCGGATTCTATTGGCTATAGCGGCATACTATGATTATGAGATATGGCAAATGGATGTCAAAACCGCTTTCCTCAACGGAAATCTTTTAGAGGATGTATACATGACACAACCTGAAGGTTTTGTCAATCCAGAGAATGCCAATATGGTATGCAAATTGCAGAAATCAATTTATGGATTGAAGCAAGCTTCTAGGAGCTGGAATCTTCGTTTTAATGAAGTGATCAAAGAGTTTGGTTTCATTAAGAACGAAGATGAACCATGTGTTTACAAGAAGGTTAGTGGGAGCATTATTGTTTTCTTGTTGTTGTATGTTGACGACATCCTGCTCATTGGGAATGACATTCCGACACTACAGTCTGTAAAGGCTTAGTTAGGGAAGAATTTCTCAATGAAGGACTTAGGAGAAGCTGCCTATGTGTTAGGTACAAAGATCTATAGAGATAGATCCAAAAGGTTTCTCGGGCTAAGTCAGAGTACGTATATTGACAAGGTGCTAAAGAGGTTTAGCATGCAAGATTCCAAGAAAGGATTCTTGCCCTTGTCACATGGCGTAGCTCTCTCAAAGAATCAATGTCCCAGTACGACTAAGGAGAGAGAGCGGATGAGTAAGATCCCTTATGCTTCGGCAATAGGATCTATCATGTATGCCATGTTATGTACTCGACCGGATGTCGCTTATGCTTTGAGTGTCACAAGCAGATACCAAGCTGATCCCTGTGAGAGTCACTGGAGAGCAGTTAAGAACATCCTTAAGTACTTGAGAACGACTAAGGATGCATTCCTTGTGTATGGAAGTGTTGATGAGCTTGTTGTAAAGGGTTAGACAGATGCTAGCTTCCAAACAGACAGGGATGACTTCAGATCGCAATTAGGTTATGTGTTTTGTCTTGGAGGTGGTGTTGTATGCTGGAAGAGTTCTAAGCAAGAGACAGTTGCAGACTCTACAACCGAGGCTGAGTACATTGCTGCCTCAGATGCGGCAAAAGAGGATGTTTGGATTAAGAAGTTTGTAACTAAACTTGGGGTGGTTCCTAGTATTGAGAGTCCGATTGAGCTCTATTGTGACAACAATGGGACAATCGCACAGGCTCAAGAGCCTAGATACCACCAGAGATCCAAACATATACTCCGACGCTATCATCTTATTAGAGAGATCATAGATAGAGGGGATGTCAGGCTGTGCAGAGTTCCTTCTGAGAACAATGTAGCAGATCCCTTGACGAAGCCACTCACGCAGCAGACGCATGACGGTCACTGCGCATCCATTGGTATTAGATACATGGTTGATTGGCTTTAGTGAAAGTGGGAGATTGTTAGTAATATGCCCAAAAGCCAATCAATGGATGATTGTAGTCATGTATATACATTAAGGTTATTCCAATAAATATGATTATGAGATAATCGCTTGCACACATTTATAACCCTAGAATACTTTGTATTCTTAAAATGTCCCTAGTCGATTATTATTATGGATGAATTGTAATAATAAATTAAGACTAGCGTGTGTTGAGAATTATATGAGATATTAATTCTACATACGGGTACAAGTTAGAGAACTTGTGGACTGGACCGACCCACATAAGAACACTACATGGAACGTTATATGATTGTCATTAGCTGTTCTTATATGTATTGTCCTTAGACCTGTGATCATCAAGGTTCCCAACATATGAGTCGTATACTTTGATATTACTCTTGGCTATTTAGTAAATGAGTAGACTTAGTGTAATCATTGGGTATATGGTAAATGTGTAGTGGGTTTTGTATGATCCAGAGGGGATTCGTCCAACCCATATAACGGGTATATTATCGGATGGTTTCTTGATAGAGTTGAACCGGAAATGCATGGCCATGCTCGGATTATGATATGGTGATATCATAGGTATCCGTTTTACGCGGTTAACTTAAGGATCAAGAAACCGAGATTGAACATATGCGAGATTGACATATTCCATGTCTCATGTTTAATCTTGATAATGGGACGAAAGGACGATGACATGTTCCGAGGCATATAGAATCAGTACTGATCTTGTCGTTCGGGTAGCAATGATGTGTTGCTAGACGCCGCTCTTTGCTTATAATTGTAAAATGAGATTTTACAATTATTGCCGAACGTTACAAGTGCCTACAGGGTCATACACATAGAACCGTTGATTCGAGCAGGTGGTTGAATCATGGTTGGACCGTGGTTGAACCGGTTTGTGGTTGGACCGTGGTTGGACCATGGTCGTTTTTGGGCTAGTGTGGTTCACTAATTGTCAGAATTATTGAGCCAAACCTGGTGCCAAGTGATGTGTAATCCCATTAGCACTAGTGGAGACATGATTGGACAAAAGGCTAATCATGATGGCCAAGTGTGTTGGCCATTGTCTAACACTTTTGTGTGTGGGATTAGTGGGTGTGAATAATCTGATTAGTGTGTGCTCATTTTGATATAGCCATCAGATTTTTCAGACTTGAGGGTGAGAGGTTTTAGTTTTGAAAAGAACACACTCACACCCATTTTTGAGAAAAAAAAAATAGAACACATCAAACAACACATAGCTTCCGGAAATCCGTAGCTAGCACCACGGTTCGGGAGTGCTCGGGTTGGAGATCGTGAGACGGTTTCCGGCTGTGATCGACGGTTCGTGTGGATACCGTAGAGGAGCAGGATATCCTTCAAGCTCTAGCTGATTCGGTTCTTCAGTTAGGTGAAAGATCCTAACCGTTTCAGGTATGTTTGTTTTTATTGTTCGGTTTTGTTGCTTCACTTGGATCCTTCATGTGTTTCCGGGTTTCCACTGTGCATTTGTTGCCTTTAGATTGTCTATTTTGCATGACCGGAAACTTTCACTATGAACCCCAAAACAAAAAACAGAATTATTATCATTATCTACTTGAGAACCCGAAATAATTTTTTTGCATTTCATGACAGATTCAACGCAACATTTACAAAGGATTAGTATGGTTCCTTACCCAGTAAAAATCCAAATGAATTCATATGCACAAGTACTAACCAAACAACCGAGCCAACACCAAAACACCAATAATAACTGCAACCCAACGGAGGATTCAAAGGAAAGAATCGTCGGAGCACTTAACGGAAAAACTTGAGGGCCTCAATCCGTTTCAACCTCGATTCCAAGCTCTACAACCCTTTGTCGGAATCCTCTACCAAGGTCTCGGCACATAACAACACACCCATCTGCCACGCCCCGACACAAACCACCAGCCCGATTCCAGCCAACCAGAACACGCCAAACACTGTCGGTAACACCCACGCATCTTCCGCAACAAACCCAAAAGAAAAAGAACCACCCAAACGGGTTAATTCCCCAACAGCAAAGACGAAGACAAGAACAAGAGGAAACAAAGGAGGCGGCGAGCTTACCAGGCGATGGCGAAGAAGCCAACGGCGATGCCTCATCGAGCCTCCTTCTTGCTGTCCTCTCTTCATCCTGCAGCGGCAGCAACGGTAGTGGTGTTCGTTGCAGAAGAAGCAAAAGAGAGATGTGTAGTTGGCGGTGAGATAGAGAGAATGCGAGCGGCGGCTTACCGGTAGTACGCAATAGCGGCCGATCGAAAAGGAGAAAGAGGTGAGGAAAGAAAAGAACAGAGTTAAGAAAACTAGGAGAGAGAAGTTGGGTAAGGGCGGCTGCAAGTGAGGAAGAGGGGAAAGAAAATGAGTTAAAGAGAAAGTAGGGTTACGCAGACAAATCAAGCTCCCAAGCCTCAATTGACGTTAAACGACGACGTTTCCTTAACAGGCTTCCTCCAAAAACGACACTGATTTGGATATTAAACAAGGGTCTTAGTCAGCAAGTGAACCTCCAGTCAAAGCGCAAGCATTTTAGAGTTTTGTGAACCCCACTGGCTGAAACTGCGTAGTTTTTATTAAAACTACAAACAACCCTGTGTTTCATGCATAGAAGCATTTTTTTTTATTTTCAAAGGAATTCCAACTTAGGAGTCAATTCCAAAATTAAATTCAATAGATCCACCAAAAATAAATAAATAAGGAAATTTCTTTTGTCCCAAAACTTCATGTAAATTTCCGAGAGGGTAATATTAAAATAAAATTCCAAAAATTCCAAAAATTCACAAAAATTAAATACCGAAAAATCGGGGCGTTACAGTTCTACCCCACTTAACAAAATTTCGTCCTCGAAATTTACAGAATAAGTCAAACAAAACAAGTGCCTAACTAACACAACGGGTGTCACTCGGTATCAAAATACCGTCGGCCAAAACTACCAAGTAGAACCATCATGTCCATCAATCACATTTCCAAGCAAAAACTCCAATATACCAAGTCGATCATCGACTCTAGCCAAACATGATCCATAAAGCATAAGATCGAAGCATTAATCTATGAGTCCTATCCAAACGTCATCAACATTGATAATACCAGAACCCATAAACGATTTCGTTTATCATCACTGAACCAAATATATCCAATCTTTTAATCCATTAAGCACATCCTCAAATACGAAACCCAAAATTGTTACCTAAGTAACAAGATCATCACTCCTATCGTAAATACCTCAAGACCAAAAATCCATAATCTATCTCATGTTTCAAACCTCAAGTATTTCCTTTTACACACACCAATTCAACCAAATAAAAGTATATATCCCGGATCATACCGTAGCCACTAGAACGCAATCATTACCAAAATATCATAATTATACTTCTATAACTTGGATTCCTCAAAATCCAAAAGTCCTTTCATAACTCATAGTCATGACTCTGTCTCTCAAACCACGATCATCAACATAATGTTTTTAATAAAGAACCCAATTATTACAAGTTCATTCCAACACTTACTCTATTATATTCCAAACGTTTAACTCACATCACCTAAGATAAGCTTACAAATCTAACCTTATGACCCAAACATTATCAATATCTACAAGAGGTGAGTGAACCTACACTTCCACAAGAGTCGTATAATCAAAACCTCCAATTACATCACCGTGATGAGTCAAACCTCAATATGAACACACTATCGGTATCCTCAATTCGCATATAAGCGATAACTTCAACAACCATTCATGATCAAAACTCTTTAATCACTAACACCATCAATACCTCAAATCTCAACCAAGTTAAATTCCTCAAGTATCGTTGGAAAACATTTTCCCAAAAAAATACCATTAGATCAACCTCAAATCAATTCGAGAAGTTATCATCTCGAACAAGATTAAATCCATATAATCATTTCACAAGTAAATTCAAATCCTCAAGCTCAACCAATCAGACCACGAGCTCAACCAATCAGACCACGAATAACATCATCACCAAGATTACAAGAATCATACCCATAAGCATCATATTAGATCATCTCATGACAGATGTAACATCCAAAAACAAACCGATGGTTCTCACTTGTATTGGCCAGTTCCACACAGACAAAAGACACAAGCAAAGAGTCAAGAGTCTACACTGACTCTGACAAAACAGTGGATATTCCACAAAATAAACTTTGCTATAGCCTAAGCTATAAAGGCAAGCATGTCATTCGACAATAATGCCGGGTCACTCCAACCCCCAGCAGGTGCGTGTCCTCCACCGGATCCATAGTACGACTCACTATATGAATGCATATAATAATGCAATAGACGACCCAAAAGGAGCAGAATCATGCACATAAGAGCATTAAACATATCAACACATCCCGAAGGATCTACAGCCTGCTCCGCTACCAACTGAAACGCCAGAATCCCAAAATATCCATTTTAATAAATTATAACATGTGAAAGGACCAAATTGCCCTTCTACTCGGGATACGATACAAATAGCATAATCAATGTACAATTTTACAATAAACTAAACAAAGAAACAAGTATGCAGCGGAAGACTATAATACATGATGACACATATGCAATGAACCCTATGGATTCGTCCCGAGGAGGAAAAGCACCGCCACCTGCTGATATGTACTCCTGATCAATGATCAGTTAACCTGTGTAAAGACGTGAGGGGGGTGAGACCAACCACTGTCTCACCGCAATCAAATAAACCAGTATATACAAATACAAATCAACTACAAGTACACCGGCATCAGGCAACAGCAACCACAGTGCACAAACAAGTCACAATGAACAATACAAGTCATCATCAGACTTCAAACCAACATTGATCTTTAATCGCTTTATTATCACTGTACTTTATTGTTATTACGGTTGAATGTTTTATTAGGGCCCTCTACTATGTGCGTCGGGCGCGGTAGCGTCTGCAGACCCTCAGGGCAGAAGCCCAAATAAATATACATATATAGAAACACACCGGAATGGGTAAGTTCCGATAAAAAGATAACCACTAATAACCAAGTGGCCGACAGCTCTAGGAGGGGTGCTCTCCTCAAGAAATAAATAATACAAAACCTTGGGGTACACCCAATATTCCCGAAGTCGCCAACACTGTGAGGGGTGCTCTCACCAATGAATAATATAATATCATCAAAGAAACCAAGGGGTACACCCGACATTCCCCAAGGCGCCAGCTCTGTCAGGGTTACACTTACTAAAGAACTAATCGAGGGGCATACCCACTTATCCCCTAATCACCCTCTCTGTGAGTATAACTCACTATTATTTCAGGACCCGAGGGGTACCCTCTCCCCCGCTCGGTGCTACCGGTCAACAACCCCACAGTAGTGTTTTTTTTAATTATGTTATTTTCAATTATGCTCAAACAGTACGTGTGCCATATGTTATGATTATTCATGTTTGTGTGGATTTAATATTTTATTCTTAAGTCTGGGCTTCTAGCCCACAGTTCACCCCGCAAACCACAAAACCATATATCATCTTATATACTCATAACAAAATGAATCATGCTCAATTGGCATATCATATCACACAGGCACACAATTCACGTAATCTGGCATACAGCATCAAAGACATCATCATTAAGAAATAAAGTGCAACCAAGAATTTTCACAAAGCAGGAAAGCATGAATGCAGCATTCATTGCCAATCAAATAATACCACTTTATGTACCAAGACAGTGAACCGTGTATTGTAGGCAGTAAAGCATACAAAGGTTTATATGTCCTCACCTGGTCCAATAGATAGCCAGCATCCAAAACTTTCTCGACATGAAATCATGACGCTCGTAAGGTATCACCGATGCCTAAGCATTGACACCTGTATCTAGTATAGCATACAGGCGTAATGTGAAACGCATACTTAGTATTTCATAAGTTGTGATAGAAATCCTTTTATGACAAGAATTCTTATCCAGCATGAGACGTAACTAGGAAGAATTCGTCTCTCGGTCAAATTAATTGTGTGAAACACATTTGAAACTAGAAATCCATTTGGAAACCAAATGCACAGACACCAAGGTTTCATGGCTCAACACCTCATGGCGAAAACTATTAGACTGATAACAATTTTTGAATTTAGAAATTTTGCGTTGAAATCAAGTTAAAACCACTTTAGTTGTCACCCCACATTTAGAATATATAAGTGACTAGGTGTCAAAATTTCAGTTTAAACAGTGCCCATAAACACGATTTGATAACAAGGAATTTCAAAAAACCATATAAACCCATGTGAGACGCGCTAAGCTAAAGTTGATACCAAAGCCCACAAAAGCTATGTTAAATCTTTGTGCTTTAATGTATAAGTATCAACCTTTACTCTATGTGTTCTTCTAGCCAACATAGACAAGTACTTAAATGCATATTCTCGTAGTTAAATAACCAATTGTTGCCCGCAAGACACTTTGCCACATGTATCAAACTAGAGTTTGGTATTCTGTAAGTAAGAACCAAGCACGTATTTGCATTGCTTTCTCTAAAAACTCTTTAATAAATTTACCAGGACTTGAAACGACTTCCTAATCATGTTGGGCAGCACTATGAACCCCAAAACAAAAAAAAGAATTATTATCAATATCTACTTGAAAACCCAAAATAATTTTATTACATTTCATGACAGATTCAACGCAACATTCACAAAGGAATAGTATGGTTCCTTACCCAGTAAAAATTCAAATGAATTCATATGCACAAGTGTTAACCAAACAACCGATCCAACACCAAAACACCAATAATAACTGCAACCCAACACAGGATTCAAAGGAAAGAATCGCCAGAGCACTTACCGGAACCAAAACTCGAAGGCCTCAATCCGACTGAACCACGATTCCAAGCTCTGCAACCCACTGTCGGAATCCTCTACCAAGGTCTCGGCACATAACAACACACCCGACTGCCACGCCCCGACACAAGCCACCAGCCCGATTCCAGCCAACCAGAACACAACAAACACCGTCGTCAACTGTAACGCCCCGAATTTTCAGAATTTGATTTTTCTCAGAATTTTCGAAATTTTAATTCCAATCTTACCCTTGGGGTATTTTCGAGTTTTAGTCGAAGAAATAAATTACTATGCCTTGGAAATGTCAATTTTAAGTGGGTGTCGTCCATGGTTCGGGTTCCGTTGGAAACGGATCCGAGAACAGGGTGAAACGCGAAGATTAACGGAGGGTACTATGAAACTACGTCGTTTTGGAATTTTGAAAAAAAAAAAAGGAAAGCTGCAGGTCAACGGGGCGGGTTGACCGCGCCAAGCTAAATGACACGACGTCGTTTTGGGCTTGGTGGGTCAAAACCCTAGTTGGCCTTCCCCTTTTCTCTTCTTCTTCTCTTTTCTTTTTTCTTCCTCCTTTTCTTCTTTGGCCGCCGCACCCTACCCTTCTTCCTTCTCTTCTCTTCTCTTCTCCTCCTTCGTTCTCTCTCTCTTCTCTTCTCTCTCTCTCGTTTTTCCTCTCTTCTTCTTCCCTCTTCTTTTCTCTCCCTCTCTCCCTCACGTCTGCGCCCACACATCGACCTCCTGCCCTCAACGCCGTCGTCTTCTCTTTCCCCTCGGGTCGACGTCGCCGCCGCTGCGAGCTCGGGTAAGCCTCCTTGCTTCTTCTCTTCCGTTCTCTCCTCTATTCTCCTCTCCTCTTGGTTTTTGACTTTCTCTTCGATTGTGTGTGGTGTGCTGTCGCGGGTTGTGTTGTTGTTGTTTGGATCGATGGCGTGGTGGTGTGCTGCGGTGTTGATGGGGCTGTGTCGGGGACGGGTGTTGCGAACGGTGGTGGTTGGATTTGTGTTTTTGGTGGCCGGTATTGGTGGTGCTCGGTGGGGCGTTGCTGCTCGTGTTTGTGTAGCAGCGGGTGCGTGTTTTGTTGGCTGCGGAATCGGCGGCGTGACGTGGCCGGACACGCGCGGGCTGTCTCTTTCCGGTAAGTTCAGCCCACCCTTTTGCTGCAAATTAGTGATTTAATTGGTTGCTGAATTGTTGAATTGAACCTTTGGTTGGTTTCGGGTTATGGCAGTGTTGTTGATTGGAATCAGCAGGTTGTTTGGAGGTTGGTTTCATCGTTTTGGTGTCGTTGTGCATTTTCCGGCGAGGTTCACTGGAATCCGGCGAAGGCTCGGGAATTTTTCGGCGAGGCTCGGGAATTTTCTGGCGAAGGTTCGGGTTTTGATTCCGGCATTATACTTGATGTATAATTTGTGTTATTCATGGCATGTACCTAGTTAATTTGGATTAGGTTTTGTAATATTGTTAAGGTACATAGTGGTAAATCGAGTACGGGAGTTTGTGTGGAATATAACCGGGAATTTACCGACACGGGTAGAACCTTAGGCCGGGAATCTTTGGGATCGGATTAACCTTGGACTTAAGTAATGGGCTTTAAGCCAAATCCTATGCTTGGCTTAATAAGGACTTAAGGAAGTGGGCTTTAGGCCCGGAAATTGTAATTGGGCTTAGATTGGACTTTAGGCCGGGAATTCATAAACGACATAATGAGCGGGCCATAGGCTCGGGAACTAATCTTGGACTTAGTTGGGCTTAAGCCCGGTGAACCTTAGGTCCCGATACTCGGAGTTTTGGTGAGAGAACTTTAAGTCGGGTTTAGACCCGGGAATTTCATAATTGGCTAACTAGGGACGGGTTTAACTCAGTTGAGCATTATAGATACATGCATGCACGTCTTTATTGCTATTGTTTGTAATTTGTTGTGTGTGCCGGTATTCAGGCACGGGTAACACCTCGGGAGCTAGAGGATCTGTTTTGGGAAAAGCTCCACAGGACAATCGTCGTTGAGGTGACTTTATATGTCTTTTTATGTTTGTATGCATGAGCTCGTTCGAATGGTTTGTTTGAGTTGCATGCTTGTTTGCTAACATGCTGTAATCTGTATTGTGTGCCTAAGTGTATTATTTGCTTATGAGCTGGATGTTTAGAGTTGTTATGGATTATAACATGTGGTGTGATTTTGGGTGTTTGTGTGATGTATTATGGGTCGGAGACCCGGTGATCTGTTTGAGCTGTTTTATCACACAACCCTGTTAAATCACAATCTCTTGGCACACATGAACTCGTAATTGGTGAATAAGAATAATGAACAGTAGAAGTTAGGCTACTGTGTGCTGATGACCGGTAGTTTCGAGCGGGAAGTGATACCCCTCGGGTTTGCATGCGGGTTAGCATGTGGTATGCGGATTTGCATATGGGTTTGTGATGACCGGTTTCTACCTCCCCCTTTCTACCTCCCTCTTTCTCTCTGTCTCTCTCTCTCTCTATATGGTTATGTTGGGCTTCGTGCCTGGTTGTATTTGGGCTTATGCCTGGTTGTCTCATGAGACGGGACCGAGCTCGACGCACACAGTAAGGGGCCCTGAATAATAAACTATAATAAGAAAACTTAATACACAACAGATGGAGAATAATGAACTGCTTGCTTGATTGTGTTGGCATGTTAGTACTGATTGTTGTATGTTTGCATGCTTGTTATGTTGCTCTTCTTTCCTTTCGGACTTGATCTGCACACTCTCATAATTAGTCTTATATTGCTCACTGAGTAGGCGACTCACATAATCGCCAACGTTGTTTTTCAGACCCATAGATAGTGTGCAGTCTCTTTCTTCTTTTCCCGGAGTACGGACGTGGACATCCCAGCAGGTAGCTGTGCTTGTTCTCCCGGATTGGATCCATAGAGTCGGCATGCATGTTGTTTTATTTCTATTATTTTTACTCCGTTTGACTTTTCCGCTACATTGGATTTATTGAGATGTCACTATTGATTCTGGATTATTTTATCGGCGGTTTGCCGGGATTTATTATTGATGATGTATCGGCAGGATGTCGGGTTTGATTTGAGGATTGCTAGGCCAATTTGACTATGTTTGTTATGACATCTCTTTTTATTGAGGATTTTGGATATTGTTTTTGATATTGATTTTTTTGTCCCGGGTTTCAAGGGTATTTTGGTAATTTCCTTGAGTTTTAGTATTTATTGTTAAATTGGGACACGGGTGTTTCATCAACACCCTAGCATCCGCCGCAACAAACCTAAAAGAAAAGAACCAACCAAACGGGTTAATTCCCCAACAGCAAAGACGAAGACAAGAATAAGAGGAAACAAAAGAGGCGGCGAGCTTACCAGGCGATGGCGAAGAAGCCAACGGCGACGCCTCGTCGAGCCTCCTCCCAGTTGTCCTCTCTTCATCCTGCAGCGGCAGCAACGGTAGTGGCGTTCATTGCAGAAGAAGCAAAAGAGAGATGTGTAGATGGCGGCAAGAGAGAAAGCGAGCGGCGGCTTATCAGTAGCACACAGTAGCGGCCGATCGAAAAGGAGAAAGAGGTGAGGAAAGAAACAGAGAGAGTTAAGAAAACTAGGAGAGAGAAGTCGGGTAAGGGCGGCTGCAAGTGAGGAAGAGGGGAAAGAAAATGAGGGGAAGAGAAAGTAGGGTTACGCAGACAGATCAAGCTGACAAGCCTCAATTGACGTTAAATGATGACGTTTCCTTAACAGGCTTCCTCCAAAACAACTCTGTTATGGATATTAAACAAGGGTCTAAGTCAGCATGTGAACCTCCAGTCAAAACACAAGCATTTTAGTATTTTGTGAACCCCACTGGCTGAAACTGCGTAGTTTTTATCAAAACTACAAACAACCCTGTGTTTCGTGCATAGAAGCATTTTTTTTATTTTCAAAGGAATTCCAACTTAGGAATCAATTCCAAAATTAAATTCAATAGATCCACCAAAAAATAAATAAATAAGGAATTTCCTGTTGTCCCAAAACTTCATGTAAATTTCCAAGAGGGTAATATTAGAGTAAAATTCCAAAAATTCCAAAAATTCACAGAAATTAAATACTGAAAATTCTGGGCGTTACATCCTTAATTCTATGATGCCCCGAGTGATGCTGGTGCGCATTTCCCCTATTGAACCAGTGAGGCGGATCTCTTGGGCAGAAATGCTCTCCTGGAGGCGCTGTTGTCGTTCCCCTTGAGCATTGAGAGCGTCAAGTAGGCGGTTTTGGTTCTGAAGGATTGGAATAATTTGTTGGCCAATCCAATCCTGCATCTGCACCATGATATCTAGTAGTTGTTCTCGGGTGACAGCCTGGGCCTGTCCCTTGGGTCGTTGGGTTGCTGGAGGGATGCCTTGTGGCTACTGCCGGTTCGGATTACGCTGGGCCTATCCCTGAGGCTGTGCCTCGCCCTGTGCGACTTCCACTTCCACAACCTGTCCCTCAGGCTGTTCCCCTACTTGTTCGGCAGCCTCTTCCTCAGCCTGTTCCTGAGGCTGTGGTGGGGGATGATTGAGGCGGTTGAGAATGGTGTCGTCGATCCAAACCGTGCCTTCATCTTCCTAGAATTGGTTGAGGGGAAGGCCACAATGCCGTGCCAATGTTGTAATTATTCCTGCACCTGGAAGGTACTATGCCTGACGTTGTGTGTAGAATCAGCAGAGAATAAAATAGCCTGTGTTGAGGGGCTGTCGGTGAACCATGCAGTAGAGGATGAAAAGCTCCTCGGTTTGTACTGTCAGACGGCTCCGGTTCCTGTCATAGATGTTGTGCGCAAGGAAATGCTGAATGATTCGGAGGCTGCGACGGTGGAAAGATGTAGCGCTGCTGGAGGAGGAGTTGTAGCCTGGTGTGTTTGAAATTTCCCTCCAGAACGTCTCTGTGTCAAAGTTTCTAGGCCTCTCCTGGTGTCCATCGTTGCTTAGGCCAAAAATGGCGTTGAACTGGGTAACTGTGAGAACCCGGTTCTCGTTGCCCAACCTGAATCGGGTGACGCCGTCTTGGCGTGCTGTGGGTGGCTGATAGGAAAGAGAATAGTAGAATTCTCGGGTGAGATCCTCGTAAGTGTTCTCTACATGCGTGGCAAAGTTCAACCACCCAATCGGTTGAAGCAACTGCCTGATGCTGTTTCGGAGGTCGATGTGTCGTAGGGCGTTCATATGGAGCCATCTGCTTACAAGCACAATCTGAGATTGTGCTCGTGTCCATGCCCTTCTGTGGTCAACACTCACTGCCCGAAAAACGAATGGCTGGATGGCGGCCTCTTGTTCGGCCTGTTCTTCTTCCAACCGGCCAGGTTCTTCTTCCTTGTCTTCCCTCTGTTCCTCTTTTTCTTCTTCTGCACTAGGGGGTGGGGTGTTGGGTTCTCGAGGGCGATCCTGGTTGCGTTTGGATCGTCCATCATTATTTGTTGCTGTGGGGGTGGGTGTTGATGGGCTGGCTGTAGCGGCGGTTTTGAATTTAGAGGTGGCGGAGCGGGTGCGAGGGCGTTTGATGGGTCGGGTTGGGGTTGTTGGTAGGTTAGGGGTGGCGGTAGATGATTCAGGGGAGTTTCCACCGTCATATCTATGATTTCCGATTCAGGGACGGCGATGCCCTTTTTGGGGTGCACTTCAGTGGTGGTGGTGGTGTCAATTTCGGGAGGGGGGTCTAGGTTTTGGTCTATCCCGCTGCCGGGACTTGTAATTTGGGGACGAGGGCGGCGGATGTAATGGGTGAGTGGGGTTGTTTGTATGGTGGATGGTGCAGCTTCAATAATGGTGGGTGTGGTGGTTGTGGTGTCTGTGGGTAGTGCAGGCAGGGCGAGGAGGGGTGGGGGTGGGGTCTCTTGTGGTGGGTAAAGGCGAGCGAACTCGCTAATGAGGATGTGGAGGGGAGGGAGGTCTGGGTGTAGTTGGGCTGTGGGGGTGACGGGGAGGGGTTCCAGTGGTGGTGGATTGATGGGTAAGGTTCGTTGGATGGTTTGGAATAGGGGATGGGTGATGGTGTAGGTGTCTATGGTGTTGAGGGTTGGGGGGTTAGGGTTAGGTTGGGTTGAGGAAGAAGGAGGGGTTGTGGGTGCGGTGTTTTTGCCGCCGGCCATTATGGTGAAGGGAGGAATTTTGTATTTTTAGGGTTTGCAGCAGTGGGTAGGCGAGAGGAAGAAGATAAAGTGCAAATGGCAAGTGTAGGGGTTTTCTTTTAAAGCCAATGAATAGGTGCAACAATTGGTGAAGCGGTGGAAAAATGAAGGGTTAAGGCTGCTGAGTAATGATTGTTGCCGCCCATTCATAAATGTGTGTGCCCCCCATTTTAGAGTTTTGGTGGTGTCCATTCACATGAATGACAAGTAGGTAAAAGAGGCATAATTATGTTGGGCAGATTTTATGACGCGTGAGACAAATCTTCTCCTGTTCCTCTTTTTGCACTGGGTACTATAGCCAAAACAGGCTGAGCCTGTTTGTGACTACAGGGCCACAGGTTGTTACTTGGTGGAGACATTGTGTACAAGGAGAGAATTGTTTCCTATATTTAGCGAAACCCTAATTCTAGTTGGTCCGTTTGAGGCCCCTTACTGCTAAATATCCTCTAAGTGCGAGAAATCGTCTAGATGAGGGGTAAGATTACGATGGAAGTTCGACACAGGCTCAGCCTATGATGAGGCTGTGGTGAGCCTGTGTAGCATCAAAATACTCCTTTCCGTAAAAATTATTGAAGCTAACTATTTAATAAGGTATAGAGGATCTTCCCTGACGAATTTCTGACATGATGATTCCTTTCCTTGAATTGCAACATCTAGTAAAAACAAAAGAAAACACACAGAAGGAAAAACAAACATACTGAAAGAAAGTAAAGGAAAGAAAAATTGAAAATTACCACACTTGGGGTACTCCCAGGTGCGTGCTTCTTTTACGTCTTTTAGCTAGAGTCCTCCTCATTTTGCTAGTTAGGAGGTGGATCAAGGAGAAATTGAATCTCCTGATACTCATCGGTCCTTGTGTGATACAGCTTCAACCTGTGCCCATTTACCTTGAATTAATGTGTCTGCTCATTATAGATTTCAATAGCTCCATGTGGGTAATAGTGTGACACCTTGAAGGGTCCGGACCATCTTGATCGAAGCTTTCCAGGGAACAGCTTCAGCCGAGAGTTGTAAAGAAGAACTTGGTCACCTTCTTTGAATTTCTTGGGCTGGATCCTATTGTCATGCCACTTTTTTATCTTTTCCTTGTATAACTTGGCATTCTCATATGCTTCCAGCATTAGCTCGTCCAATTCATTGAGTTGCAACAGCCTCTGCTCTCCCACGGCCTGTGTATCAAAGTTTAGAGCCTTAATGGCCCAGTACGCCTTGTGTTCAAGTTCCACAGGTGGGTGGCAAGCTTTCCCAAAGATGAGGCGGTATGCCCAAAGAGCATCATCGAGCTTTACTGCCCAATCCTTGCGTGATGGTCCCACTGTTTTCTCCAAAATTATCTTGACCTCTCTATTTGTCACCTCGACTTGGCCACTTGTTTGAGGATGGTAGGGAGTGGCCACTTTGTGTCTTATTCCATATTTCCTCAAGAGAGCTTCAAATTGTCGATTTCAAAAATGGGCACCACCATCACTGATTATGGCTCTAGGTGTGCCAAATCGAGTGAAGATATTTTTCTTCAGGAACCATGTCACTACCTTGGCATCACTGGTCGGGGAGGCCACAACCTTAACCCATTTGGAAACATAATCAACGGCTACCAGAATGTAGTTATTCCCGTACGAACTTGGGAATGGTCCCATGAAATCGTTCCCCCAAATATCAAACATCTCCACCTCAAGAATGGCCTATTGTGGCATTTCTTGCCATCTGGAGATGTTCCATGTCCGCTGGCATTCTTTGCAAGCTACCACCCAATTGCGCGCATCCTTGAACAAAGTAAGCCAATATAGGCCAGCTTGTAGGACCATGGAGGCTGTCCTGGTTGCGCCATGGTGTCCTCCATACTGAGCATTGTGGCAACTGTGCAGGACCTGTGCCACCTCTTCTTCAGGAATGCACCGCGTGATCATTCCATCTCCACACCTTCAGAACAGTAAAGGCTCATACCAGAGGTAGTTCTTCATGTTAGAGAAGAACTTCTTCCTCTGAGAATAACTCAGGTCAGGTGGAAGGGCTCCACAAGCTAAGAAGTTAACAATTTCTGCTTACCACGGCATGATACTGTGAGTGACACTGTGAATGATCGCGATGAGGCTGTCATCTGGGAGATGGTCATCAATAGGCATGTCCTCTCTTGGCATGTGCTCTGGGGGTATTCTGGATAGGTGGTCAGCTATTACATTTTCTGTACCCTTCTTGTCCCGAATTTCCAAGTCAAACTCCTAGAGTTGGAGGATCTACCTCAGATGTCTTGGCTTGGTTTCCTTCTTTGTCAGCAAGTACTTCTGGGCTGAGTGGTCAGTGTGTATGATGACCTTGGAACCTAGCAAGTATGCTCTAAATTTTCCAATGGAAAAGACTACTGCCAAGAATTCTTTTCCAGTTATGACATAATTGATTTGTGCATCATCCAGAGTATGGCTGGCATAGTAGATGGCATAAAGTTTGTCGTCCTTCCTTTGTCCTAGCACAGCCCCTACAGCATGGTCACTGGCATCACACATGATCTCAAAAGGCTGGGTCCAGTCTGGGGGCTGAATGACTGGGTCTGTGGTCAATGAATTTTTGATCCTGTGGAAAGCATCTAAACAAGAATGATCAAATACAAATTTGGCATCCTTACTAAGGAGATTCGTTAGAGGTTTTGCAATCTTTAAGAAGTCCTTAATAAAGCACCTATAAAAACCTGCATGGCCAAGGAAAGCTCGAATTGCCTTAACAGAATTTGGAGGTGGAAGTTTTTCGATGATATCAATTTTGGCTTGGTCCACTGATGAGTGTGAAATATGCGTAGTTTTAGGCATGATTTTAGAGATAAATTGCTCATATTTCATTATGATCATACCCCTCCATATGCATTATTTCATCATATTTCCTATAATCCCACCCCTTACTGCATGATTAGTGATTTCAGGTGCATTTCGACCAAATCGGGAAGATTTCATTGAAGAATTTAAAGATACAGCCTCAGCCACAGCATGAGCCTGTTGCGGAACCTGTGAGCTTGTCCTTGTGCCTCAGCCACAGCATGAGCCTGTAGTAGAACCCTTGAGCCTATGGATGAGGCTGTGTTCACTGCAGTTTCACTTGAAGGCCGCAGACCATCTTCAAATCACAAGATCCCCACTGAAACTCACAATCCTCACCTCTATCCAAAGAGAACCTATGACGTTTCATCTTCTACACAAGAGGCTGAAATCAACTGGAGGAGAAATCGAAAGAGAGCTGCAAATAGATCTGTCACAGCATCAGTCTGTGCAATAACAGCCCCAGCCTGTGCTTCCTGCAAAATTCAGAAATCGCAGGAGGAATATAAAATTACACCACTTGCACCACCTGCTCCACTAACATGAACAAACATTCTCCTCACGTTCCCAGTGGACTTTCCAGAGGAAAAAGGGATAGGCACATGCCACTCAGAGGGAATCCACCTTAAAGAACAATTATCCTCTGCAAAGGGTGCCTTGGAACTCACAATCCACCAATCAACTTGCTGCCCATGATGCCTATCCTGACACACACGCTGAAGGAACTGACGAGCCAACTTGCCCAAGTGCCCATACCTTCCAGCAAGTTGGGAGTAAGAGAGGAGGGAGCTGCATCTACAAAAAGGATGAAGAGAAGAAGAGGAACCATGCCCGGAATAACCGCATAACCCAGAAAATACCTAAGCCACCATTGAAGGTCTGGAACAGGGGTGAAAAACCCAGAACTTGGGTTTTCAAGGGGCACATGAATTTGTAGCTTTTGCTGCAGAAATCGTGTTGCCCCTAGCCTCCAAGTTGTTCCTAACCAAATGCTTTTATTTGTTTCTGTAGTTCTTGTATTTTTGGGGATGAATTAAGCAACCCTTCTTAGGTTGAAGGGGGGCAACATATCCCTGGTTTTATTGTAAAAAATTGCTCTTTACATGTTCTTATCTCATTTTCTTGTTTTGTTTGTTGCACACTTGAGACATGTTTGACTTCCCGTCAAACCCTTGCATGATTACAGGTAGCTAGGTGAAGGACCGAAAGGAGAAACCATAGTTATTAGAACAACAACAACCAAACCTCAGTTTTTAGCTTGTGACGGAGTTAGGAACTAATTGAGGAATTAGCCTCAACACCAATCTTCACCCCTTGAGTTTGACCTATGCGAAAGCACCAGGAAGATGAGAGCCATGGGAGGCACCTGTGAGCGAAAGCAAATGGGTGCAGTATAGGTTGAGAGCGCCTGCAACAACCAATCTTATAATTGACTCCCTTGCTGTCAACAGCCTCAGTCCGTGAATAGCATAGTCAAGAGATAACACAATTTCTAATTTGATTCTTGATTGATTATTGGGTAGCATCCTCTTAATTTAGTAGCAGCCTGGTGAAGGACTGAAAGGAGAAGCCAAGATTACTAGACCTACAATAGTCAGCCTTCACTCCTTAGACGTTCGAAAGAAGATAGGGAGAGACTGCGGGTATTAACACCAACATTAAACTTCATCCTTAAGTGGACGTCTACTCTAGTGACAGGGGGTAGATGGAAGCTTAGGGAACTATTAATAAGATTGAAAGCCGTTGATAGTACCTTAGATTGGGAGCCCCGTCAAGACATCTCATTAGTCACAGCCTCACCCACAGGCTCAGCCTGTGATGAGGCTGTTGAGAAATTTAAAGCAAAAAATCAAGGAATGTGAACCCCGGATGCCTAAGACTTCACTTAATCTGATCTCTTCCTATTTTAATTCTGCTGTTAGTTTTATTTCATTACTTAGTTTATATTTCAATTCTCCCAAAATCCATTCTTATTGTTCGTTTTCGAGCCTAATTTGTCTATTTGAAGGGTAACAGGATCAACCTAGTCCCTGTGGATACGACCTTGATAAAGTACTACAACAACCCTGTGGACTTGCAGGAACCAGTTGCGACAGCACGCATCAAGTTTTTGGCGCCGTTGCCGGGGACTGGTGCTTGATACTATTACCTTTTATTTGGATTTATTAGGCTTTTTAAGATCTAAACCTTTCTTTTCTTTTGGTTGTTTTTGTTTTCTTTGTGTGTTTTTCTTATGTTGCCAACCTCTAGGTGCTGCAAATCGATGAGAAAAGGAATTGAAAAGTCAGAATTTAGCCAGGGAAGTTCTAAACCCTTTACACCTTTGCATTTCATGAAGCTTTACAATATGAGTTGTTTTGGCGGCTTACGTGCTAACACACACAGGATGAGCCTGTGTTAGTTTGCATTTTGATTAGGTCGATCTTTTTCACTATGTTGTCACAGACTGAGGCTGTACAGGACTGATGCTGTGCTGTGTACAGGCTGAGGCTATTCACAACAAAATTTTGATTAGGTCATTCCACTTACCCAATGGCTAATTCAGCAAAATAAGAGGACTAGACTTGTTTAGCTAGGAACTGATCAATCCCGTCTACACAATCCACTACCCCCTCCCCCAATTGATTTGGAACATTTTAGAGTTTACTTTAGATACCCCCCTCTTACCATATAGCTTAGTTTCAGTTTGGGGTACTCTAGTATTTGTTTATTTTCTTTGAAATTTGCTATGTGTGATTTTTTTTTTAATTTAGGCATTCAACCCTATTTTTGGTTTTGTTTGGCAATGAGGACACTGTAGATTTTTAGTTTGGGGTATTTTAGGGTGCAATTTAGCCATGTATGACTTCATGTACTTTTTAAATTTCAATAAATGCAATTTCAAGTTCATCTATTTTTATTATATTTCTGACAGTGTGAGTCTGTCTCTATATCTAGGCATCCTTTCTTATTCCATTAAATTCTGCTCAATTTCAAATCTTATGACTTGTCTTACCTTTCCAAAGAAACAAAGCAGAACTAATCAAGCAACTAAAATTCATTAAATCTGTCACTTGGGAAGATTCTTGTCAAATTTTTCTCTCTAAACCAGACAGGCTCAGCCTGTTCACCTTAGAACAGGCCCTTACCTCTGTCAAGGCAAAATTTAAGGCAGAATTTTCAAGAAAGGAAAGGATCTAGGCCATCTTTGGCATGCCTACAGACCTCACAAAATCCACACCTCACTCATCAGACCCTTGCTAACCATTTGAGCCGATTATGATGGCCCCATTTCATTCATTTACCATGCATATCCCACCTCATCCTTTGCAGCCAAAACAGGGGCCGTTACTGTCTATGGGCACATTTTCCTTCAAACAGCCTCACTCTGTCGATGAGCCTGTGAGCAAGATTTGATCAAGTTTAGAAATGAGATTGCCCATACTCAGCCAGTACAAAAATCAGATCGCCAACAGATACATGTACTCCCCTCTCCCTTTAAAAAAAAAAGGAGAGTAAAAAAAATAAAACAAAACAAAATAAGGAAAAGGGAGGAAGGACAGAGGCAACATCTGGCGAATCATACTCCATCCTAGAATACAAATCCAATTCAATTGCTGGAGTAGCTGGTTACACCAAAAGGTGGCTGAAGCATCGGGGTATAGTTGCTGAACAGTATGAGACCTCAGAAAATATGAAGTCAAACAACCTCTACACAATCTTAGGCTGTTCATGAACAAAAACCAAAAGAATCGAGTTCGCAGGCCATTGACCCTTGCTAATTCTGTCTGCCCTCCTTTGACAACCATCACCTGGCCTCAATACGACACAGTTAAGCCCTAGTGATCCTAGCTTGATGACTTATGCACATTTGCGAAGACAAGAGGTAATGGGTTTGCATATGAGGTAATGTTTTCACTTCCCAAAAAAATGATTTTGGCAGGATCCCTTTGACGACAGATGATTGGAGGTTAGTTGCAAGATTACTCTTGTGATTTTTATTACAAAAACTACTGACAAGGAATTTGATTGAAATTGATGCGGTCTTGAAGGAAAATTAAAGAAAGCCTAAATTGAGACGTCACAAGAGAGAAGCCTAGTGAAAATTTGATGCATTGCGAATAGCCTTTTTCTTCCCTTCAAATCATGCCTCCTTATCTTCTCTGATCGCTTGAGGATAAGCAAAATCTTCAGTTTGGGGTATTTTGATGAGTGTGAAATATGCATAGTTTTAGGCATGATTTTAGAGATAAATTGCTCATATTTCATTATGATCATACGCCTCCATATGCATTATTTCATCATATTTCCTATAATCCCACCCCTTACTGCATGATTAGTGATTTCGGGTGCATTTCGACCAAATCGGGAAGATTTCATTGAAGAATTTGAAGATACAGCCTCAGCCACAGCATGAGCCTGTTGCGGAACCTGTGAGCCTGTCCCTGTGCCTCAGCCACAGCATGAGCCTGTTGCAGAACCCTTGAGCCTGTGGATGAGGCTGTGTTCACTGCAGTTTCACTTGAAGGCCGCAGACCATCTTCAAATCACAAGATCCCCACTGAAACTCACAATCCTCACCTCTATCCAAAGAGAACCTATGACATTTCACCATCTACAGAAGAGGCTGAAATCAACTGGAGGAGAAATCGAAACAGAGCTACGAATAGATCTGTTACAGCATCAGCCTGTGCATCAACAGCCCCAGCCTGTTCTTCCTGCAAAATTCAGAAATCGCAGGAGGAATATAAAATTACACCACTTGCACCACCTGCTCCACTAACATAAACAAACATTTTCCTCACGTTCCCAGTGGACTTTCCAGAGGAAAAAGGGATAGGCACATGTCACTCAGAGGGAATCCACCTTAAAGAAAAATTAGCCTCTGCAAAGGGTGCCTTGGAACTCACAATCCACCAATCAACTTGCTGCCCATGATGCCTATTCTGACACACACGCTGAAGGAACTGACGAGCAAACTTGCCCAAGTGCCCATACCTTCCAGCAAGTCGGGAGCAAGAGAGGAGGGAGCTGCATCTACAAAAAGGACGAAGAGAAGAAGAGGAACCATGCCCGGAACAACTGCATAACCCAGAAAATACCCAAGCCACCATTGAAGGTCTGGAACAGGGGTGAAAAACCCAGAACTTGGGTTTTCAAGGGGCACATGATTCTGTAGCTTTTGCTGCAGAAATCGTGTTGCCCCTAGCCTCCAAGTTGTTCCTAACCAAATGCTTTTATTTGTTTCTGTAGTTCTTGTATTTCTGAGGATGAATTAAACAACCCCTCTTAGGTTGAAAAGGTGCAACATATCCCTGGTTTTATTGTAATAAATTGCTCTTTGCATGTTCTTATCCCGTTTTCTTGTTTTGTTTGTTGCACACTTGATACATGTTTGAGTTCCCGTCAAACCCTTGCATGATTACAGGTAGCTAGGTGAAGGACCGAAAGGAGAAACCATAGTTATTAGAACAATAACAACCAAACCTTAGTTTTTAGCTTGTGACGGAGTTAGGAACTAGTTGAGGAATTAGCCTCAACACCAATCTTCACCCCCTGAGTTTGACCTATACGAAAGCACCAGATAGATGAGAGCCATGGGAGGCACCTGTGAGCGAAAGCAAATGGGTGCAGTATAGGTTGAGAGCGCCTGCAAGAACCAATCTTATAATTTACTAGCATAGTCAAGAGATAACACAATTTCTAATTTGATTCTTGATTGATTATCGGGTAGCATCCTCTTATTTTAGTAGCAGCCTGGTGAAGGACCGAAAGGAGAAGCCAGGAGTGCTAGACCTACAATAGTCAGCCTTCACTCCTTAGACGTTCTAAAGAAGATAGGGAGAGACTGCGGGTATTAGCACCAATATTAATCTTCATCCTTAAGTGGACGTCTACTCTAGTGACAGGGGGTAGATGGAAGCTTAGGGAACTATTAATAAGATCAAAAGCTGTTGATAGTACCTTAGGTTGGGAGCCCTATCAAGACATCTCATTAGTCACAGCCTCACCCACAGGCTCAGCCTGTGATGAGGCTGTTGTGCAATTTAAAGCAAAAAAACAAAGAATGTGAACCCCGGATGCCTAAGACTTCACTTATCCTAATCTCTTCCTATTTTAATTCTGCTGTTAGTTTTATTTCATTGCTTAGTTTGTATTTCAATTCACCCAAAATCCATTCTTATTGTTTGTTTTCGAGCCTAATTTGTCTATTTGAAGGGTAACAGGATCAACCCAGTCCTTGTGGATACGACCTTGATAAAGTACTACAACAACCCTGTGCACTTGCAGGAACCAGTTGCGACAGCACGCATCAAGTTTTTGGCGCCGTTGCCGGGGACTGGTGCTTGATACTATTACCTTTTATTTGGATTTATTAGGCTTTTTAAGATCTAAACCTTTCTTTTCTTTTGGTTGTTTTTGTTTTGTTTGTGTGTTTTTCTTATGTTGCCAACCTCTAGGTGCTGCAAATCGATGAGAAAAGGAATTTAAAAGTCAGAATTTTGCCAGGGAAGTTCTAAACCCTATACACCTTTGCATTTCATGATGCTTTACAATATAAGTTGTTTTGGTGGCTTACGTGCTAACACACACAGGATGAGCCTGTGTTAGTTTGTATTTTGATTAGGTCGATCTTTTTGACTATGTTGACACAGACTGAGGTTGTACAGGACTAATGTTGTGCTGTGTACAGGCTGAGGCTGTTGTCAACAAAATTTTCATTAGGTCATTCCACCTACCCAATGGCTAATTCAGCAAAATAAGAGGACTAGACTTGTTTAGATAGGAACTGTTTAGACTGTGAGTGACACTGTGAATGATCGCGATGAGGCTGTCATCTGGGAGATGGTCATCAATAGGCATGTCCTCTCTTGGCATGTGCTCTTGGGGTATTCTGGATAGGTGGTCAGCTATTACATTTTCTGTACCCTTCTTGTCCCGAATATCCAAGTCAAACTCCTAGAGTTGGAGGATCCACCTCAGATGTCTTGGCTTGGTTTCCTTCTTTGTCAGCAAGTACTTCAGGGCTGAGTGGTCAGTGTGTATGATGACCTTAGAACCTAGCAAGTATGCTCTAAATTTTCCAATGGCAAAGACTACTGCCAAGAGTTCTTTTTCAGTTGTGACATAATTGATTTGTGCACCATCCAGAGTATGGCTGGCGTAGTAGATGGCATAAAGTTTGTTGTTCTTCCTTTGTCCTAGCACAGCCCCTACAGCATGGTCACTAGCATTACACATGATCTCAATAGGCTGGGTCCAGTCAAGGGCTGAATGATTGGGTCTATGGTCAATGAAGTTTTGATCCTGTGGAAAGCATCTAAACAAGAATGATCAAATATAAATTCGGCATCCTTACTAAGGAGATTCGTCAGAGGTTTTGCAATCTTTGAGAAGTCCTTAATAAAGCGCCTATAAAAACCTGCATGGCCAAGGAAAGCTCGAATTGCCTTAACAGAATTTGGAGGTGGAAGTTTTTCGATGATATCAATTTTGGCTTGGTCCACCTCAATACCACAGCCTGAGATCTTATGTCCAAGAACAATACCTTCTGTTACCATGAAATTGCACTTTTCCCGATTGAGAACAAGGTTAACAGCCTCACATTGTGCTAGCACTGTTTCAAGGTTAGCCAGACAAATATCGAAAAAAGTTCCATAAACAGAAAAATCATCCATGAATACCTCCATTATGTGCTCGATCAGGTCATAAAATGTGGCCATCATACAATGTTGAAAAGTGGCAGGGGCATTGCACAGACCGAATGGCATGCGCCTATATGCAAATGTTCTGTAAGGGCATGTAAATGTGGTTTTTTCCTGATCACTTGGGTGGCTTGGAATCTAGAAGAATCCAGAATATCCATCCAAGTAGCAAAAATTTGTATGCTTGGCAAGTCTTTCTAACATTTGATCAATGAAAGGCAATGGAAAATGATCCTTTCTAGTAGCTTTATTGAGCTTCCTATAGTCTATGTACATTCTCCAACCCGTGACAGTCCTAGTTGGTATAAGTTCCTCTTTTTTATTTTTTACAACTGTCATCCCCCCTTTCTTAGGAACTGCATGCACTGCACTAACCCAAGGACTATCTGAAATTGGATATATTATTCCAGCGTCTAGCAATTTCAAGATTTCCTTTTTAACCACTTCTTTCATATTTTCATTCAACCTTCTTTGTGGTTCTATTATGGGTTTAGTGCCTTCTTCTAAAAGAATTCGATGCATGCAGAGGTTAGGGCTGATACCTGTGAAATCATCAATGGTGTAGCCTATTGCCTTTCGGTGCTTGTTGACTACAGTGCGTACTTTTTCTTGAAAGGTTTGCTCCAATAATAATGGGAAATGAAGAAGCTTAAGGGTCTAATTAGATATACCTGAGGTTAGGTGGCAGAGGTTTCATTTTTACCCTTGGTGCCTCTTTCATAAGTTCTGGTTCGGCGGGTACTGTAACAGGCTCTGAAACAGCATCAGTAACCGGCTTAGTAACAGCATCAGCCTGTTGTTCTGCAGCATGGGCCTGTGCATCAATTTCTGGCTCTGTTTCCTCTGCCAGAAATTTTGCTACCTCCTTCAGGGCTGTTTCATCTCCTTCAATGAGTCCATTGACTAAGCAACCCAACAGCTCATCCTCATGTGTCTCCATGAGTTGGGATGCCTTGACTAGCACATCAATAGGGTCTGGCACAGCATCAACCATGTAACACTGTCCTGCTCTAAACTCATTCCTCTGTGCCTTCTGGACATTGAACTCTACTATTTCTTCTCTAATTCGTAGTGTCAATGTCTCATTGGTGCTGTCGATCATGGCTCCTGCTGTGGCTAAGAACGGGCATTCTAGAATGATGGGTGTCTTCTCATCTTCCGTCATGTTCATTATTACAAAGTCCACAGGGATGGAGAAACTGCCAACCTTGACTGGAACATCTTCCAACACTCCCACAGGATATACAAGTGATCAATCAGCAAGCTGAATGGTCATTCTTGTGGGCTTGATGTCTCCAAGGTTCATGTTTTCAGTGATGGAGAGTGGTAACAGGCTGACACTGGCTCCAAGATCACACAAGGCTCCTTCAATTTTCTTGTCCCCGATGTTGCAAGGTATTGTGAAGCTTCCAGGGTCTAAGCATTTTCTAGGTGGATGGTGTTGAATGAGAGCGCTCCCCTGGGCTGTCATGGCTACATTCTCGATATCATCAATAGTTCTCTTCTTCGTCAGAATATCCTTAAGGAATTTTTCATATGAAGGCTTCTGTGTAACCACATCACTAAAAGGCACATTGACATATAATTTGCTAAGAATTTCCTTAAACTTACGGAATTGCTTCTCCAGCTTGGACTTGTGGTACACTTCTGGGTATGGGAGAGGAGGTTGATAAGGTAGAACAGTCTGAGGCTGTTTCTCAGCTCCTTTTGTGCTCACAGCCACAGTCACAGGCTCAGCCTATGCCTGCACTGTCTGTCCAGAACTGGATGTCGATGCTTGTTGCTCCACAGCCTGAGGCGGTTTGGGCACTATGTCCTTCAACTCCTTCCCACTGCAAAGTGTTACAGCCTTGACATGCTCGTTCCTTGGATTTTCTATTGGTTTGCCCGGAAGAGCTCCGTGTTGACTAGTAGACATGGTACCTTGTTGGGCAATTTGATTTTCGAGGATTCTGTTGTGGGATTTGAGTTGGCTGATCTCCTCGCTTAATTTGTTCAGTTTCTTCAGAATGGATTGCAGCATGGTCATCATGTCGGTGTTGTTGCCTTGTTATCCTCCTTGATTCTGCCTTTGGTACAGTGGCTGCCCTCCTTGGTTCTGTCTTTGGTATTGGGCCTGTTGTGGAATCCTATCCACGGTTGGTCCCTTCCAAGAGAAGTTTGGGGGGGTCCTCCAGGATGGATTGTAAGTGTTTCCATACGGGCCCTGCTACAGCTGGATGTAGTGAGCTTGTTTAGAATCACATTCGGCAAAGATCGGGCAACTGCATGTACCGTGAGGTCCTCCACAGCCTTCACAATCTGGGACAGTGGCTGAGGCTGTCTTGACTTGAGCAGCCCCTAGCTGCTTCCTAAGGGCTTCTGTTTCTGCCTCTAGCTTGGTTACTTTGTCTACACCGATTATTCCAGAGGATTTGACTCCTCTGTCTTGAGTCTTCCTCTTGGATAGGGCTTCAAGAATGGCGACTCCATCATTGTAGTCCTTATCCAGGAATGCACCATTGGCCATCTTGTCCAAGGTGTTCTGGTCTTCATCAAATAGGCCGCAATAGAACTACTCAAGTTGCACGGCCTCATCAATTCGGTGGTTTGGGCATCTTCTTAGTAGTCCCTTGAAGCGTTCCCAAGTGAAACGACCGCATCCCAGGAACAATATACCAAAACATAAATAATTACGAAATGACCAAAATGCCCTTTAGTCCAGGAATGCCAAAACTCTATGTGTAATAATATCTCAAAATCCCAAATAATGATAGTCATCAAGAAATAAACATCGGGATGTAATAATGACCAAAGTATAAACAGGCTCAACCAGCCAAAACAACCATCGGCAAATCAATTGGAATAACAATGAACCAAATATAAAGTAAATCAAATCCACATCCCGAAAATAATTATGCAGCGGAAAATAAAGAAATAGTCAATGACAAGTATAATCATATGCAGTGTCAAACTATGGATCCACCAGGAAGGAAACGGAGCTACCTACTGAAATGAAAGAGTCTGATACCCGAGGTAAGAGCAACCGTCAATAAGCTACTAATGATCTGTAAAACCACGGTGGCGATTTATATGAGTCGCCTACTCAATGTACAATATAAGACAAACATACAGGCGCACGAAGGCAGGCTCGTAGGGTGAGTAAGTCCACGAGCACAAGTATACACACACAATCAACATGTGTCAAACACCTCACATATATGTGTTAGGCGAATTATCTTGTTATCACATTATTATCGTTATTAAGGGCCCTCTACTATGTGTGTCGGGCGCGGTAGCGACTGGCCAGTTCCCTAGGGCATAAGCCCAAATATAATCATATATGCATATAGTATAAATATCAACACCGGAATGGGTAAGTTCCGACAAAGAAAACCACTAACAAACAAGTGGCGGACAGCTCTAGGAGGGGTGCTCTCCTCAAAGAAATTATAATACAAAAATCTTGGGGCACACCCGTCAGTCCATAAGCCGCCAGCTCTGTGAGTTGTGCTCTCACCAAAATAAATGGATATAAAAAATAACCAAGGGGTACACCCGACAAATCCCCAAGGCGCCAGCTCTCTGAGGGGTACTCTCACTAAGGTACTAACCGAGGGCGTACCCATCAATTCCCTTATCACCGTCTCTGTGAATACAATTCCCTAAAATAATAGTACCCGAGGGGTACCCTCTCTTCCCTCTCGGTGCTACCGGTCAACTGTCTCACAGTAGAACTTATTAATTATTCAGGTACGTTATGTTACCAATTATGAAATTGTTTAAGTGTCACCTCGAGTCATATCTAACTTGTGTACCATTGCAGTGGTTCTCTAAACAGAGCCTAAAGCTCACAATAAACAGGATATAGCAAGACATCGTATATCACAAGCATGGCAATAATAGTTCATAGGAGAATCACATGGCAAACAGCACATTTTCAATGTCATGGCAATTCATCACATAAACAACTAGGTACACAACACAGTCAACAGTATGAAGCATACTCAGCAAGCAGTACTACCTAACCATACCAACAAGTATTCGCATACAGGTATGTAAGTCTTATAGAGTCACCTCAAATACGATGGCGCTCTGTCTGTCCACCACTAGTACCAGCCGCTCCTGAATTATGTCTCGTGCCTATACACATAGACACCATGTCTCACAAAGATATTCAACAATAATAAATTATGCGTGCTTGTGCAATGCAACCGTGAGTTAATGTCCACCCTGACTAATCCACTTCCACTCACTAAACTATAGCTCCAAGTCTCGGGCCTAAGGTTTACAGGCTCAAAGCCCAACTAAGTCCAATACCTCAATCCCGGGCTTAAAGCCCAAGCCACTAATCCGTTACCAACTCACAACAATCTTGGGCCTACAGCCCATGCCATTAAGCCCACTATAAACCTTAGAAGTCCTTGGGCTTTGAGTCCACTTATTTCAAGTCCATATGTTATAATGGTCATAACATTTAATTACTGGGCCAAGGCCCAATTTAATCTAACTCCCATTTAAGAATTTTACCCGAGCCCGAGTTACCGTCCTAGTGGTTCTACCCGCGTCGGACAAACCGGCCTCGTACCACTCACTCTCCGCTCTCGGTCTTTACTATGTGTAATTAAAGATACATAACCCAATCCAAGAATAATAGAAGTGCATGCCATGTATGGGTTTAAATCATACAATATCGAGGCGGTACCGTGAAATGCCGAGAAGATTTCGCCCCACCGAAAAATAACTCCTACTCGCCGGAACAGTAACCTCTCACCGGATTCCGGTCAAACCTCGCCGGAGCAGTGCCCAAGTTTTCCGGAGAACACACCCAAGCAGCCCGGAAACATGCCTCCTCTAATCTGCCAAACTGGCAAACCATGCACCAAGGCTCATTTAACTCAAAGCAATACAACAAGGACTAAACATCAACCGAGTCGACTTAGGATGCAAAATTCTTACCGGAAAAATACATAATCTGGATTTGTCTCCAGGGACCCGAACCTACGCGTCGTCAACCACCGTGAAAACCCGAGACTTATACTTCTGCCCTGAAACACCACTTCTCGAGCACCACCAAACCCGGCTTCGAACTTCCACGCACAATGGAACCCGAACACGACCAGAAACCACCGCCGGTGACCCACTGCCCGGTGACAACCTGCAACCCGAGCCTCACCAGCTAGATCCGCTCCCGGAACCCACTACACAACCGAGCCAACAACCCCATAGTCACCATCAAACCAACAAAACCAACCCGATTAAATTCAATCGACCGAAAAGTAGAACAAGAGAAGAGAAGAGGAGAAAGACGATGGCCTACCTGCGTGCACGACGGCGGCAGCTCGAGCTCCGTCCTCGAGGTCTCCGCTCTGCCCAGGCACACCGAACCTCCAACACAACCCTCCTCACGACCACAAACGGCGGCGACGACTTGAAGGCACACAGCGGCGGCCCGATGTGGAGTAGAAGATGGTGATGGTGTGCGTGTTAGTGAAACAAGGAGAAGAAAAGAAGTAAAAGAAAACAAAGAAGGGAAAGGAGGATGGCAGCCGGCTCGGGGAGAAAGAAGAGAAGAAAAGAGAGGAAAAGTGAGGAGAGAGAGAAAAGGAAGATTAAATACCTAGGGTTAGGGTTATGGCCAGCCGTGATCAAAACGACGGCGTTTTGATCATAGGCGTGGTCAACCCTTCATCCTTAGGTCAAAACGTAGGTCAAAACGTAGCCCTTAGTGTGTTGTGTTATACACCTACCAAAACGATGTAGTTTTGGTTTAACCTACTCCAAATTGTGAGTTTAATCTCTTAACACCTGCTGGAACCAAACAAACTCCTAAAGAACGAACAAGACCATCATAAAAGAAATAATTCAAAGAATAAGAATTAATTAATTTAATTAAATTTTTTTTAACCCAAGACTCGGAAATAACACGAGGGTAAAAATTGGAAACAAAATTTTAGAAAATTCCATAATTAAATTATGAAAAATTGGGGCGTTACACCAAGCATCTCGAATCGACTCATCATAGCGTTGAGAAAAGCCAATCAACTGCTGCCTTAGATTTGTAGCTTTGCTTGATGGATGGTATTCCTTCAAGAAAGCTCTGACTAGACTATCCCAGTCAGTGAAATGGCCTGCTTCATGGTTGTTGAGCCTTCGAATGCTGCATCTCTGAGTGTGAATGGGAGCACTCTCATGTATAGCTGCTCCTTGGTCATTCCTGCTATGTTCACTGTACTACACACTCGCAGGAAGTTTTGCAAGTTGGTTTTGATCTCATATGGAGCATCTACATCTGGAATGGCTATGCTGTTGTGGATTATGGTGGTTGGTGGTTGTAGGAGCTGGGACATAGGGAAATAGGGTCGAACAGGCTGAGCCTGTTCAATGCCCTGGTGCGCTCCTTCGTTGGGTCTGTCCGCCATATTTTGTTGCTTCTATTTGTTTTTCTTTCGAATCTGGCAGGTTGTCTTTTCGATCTCCTGGTGAAAGATTAGAGCTGGTTGCTTGCTCCTGGTTTGGGATATGCACCACCTAAAAACTTCGAACTTGGAAAAAGAAAAGGGTTAAAATATAAAAAACCTAATAAATCAAAAATAAAAAGCAAAAGAATCAAGCGCCAGTCCCCGGCAACGGCGCCAAAAACTTGATAAGGGTCAAGCAAGTGCACAGGGTAGTTGTAGTACTCTATCAAGGTCGTATCCACAGGGACTGGGATGAGCCTGTTACTCCTTAATTTAGACAAATTAGGCTTGAAACAATTAATCAGAAGTGGAAATTTGGGTGAGTTCAAATTAAAATCTAAAATGAGTAAGAGTAGAAAGTAATAGCAGTGTTGAAGTAGGAGAAGATCAGATTGGTAAAATCTTAGGCATCCGGGGTTCACATGTCTTGCTCTTTTGCTCTTAAATTGCTCAACAGCATCATAACAGGCTGAGCCTGTTTGACGCCCTGTGTTTAATAAGATGTCTTGAAGGGGCTCCCAACCTAATATACCACCAACCGCTTTCGATCTTGTTGATAGTTCCTTAAAAGCTTCCATCTACCCTCTGTCATTAGAATAGACGTCCACTTAGAGGTGAAGTTTAGTGTTGGTGCTAATTACCCACAGTCTCTCCCTATCTTCTTTCGAACGGCTAGGGGGTGAAGGCTGACTATTGTTGGTCTAGCTAACTTGGCTTCTCCTTTCTGTCCTTCACCAAGCTACTACTTGATTAAGAATAGGCTTCTCAAAAGTCAATCAAGAATCAGATTAAAATGGTATTATCTTTTCGACTATGCTGCCACAGGCTGAGCCAGTGCTGAGCCTATGGTTGGGCCTGTGGACAACACAAAATTGATTATAAGGTTAGTTCTTGCAGGCGCTCTCAACCTATACTGAACCCACTTGTTTTCACTCACAGGTTCCTCCCAAGACTCTCACTCATCCTAATGCTTTCGCATCGGTCAAACCAAGGGTTTTAAGAATTGGTGTTGAGGCTAATTCCTCAATTAGCTCCTAATTTCTTTCAAAACTAAGAACTAAGGGTTGGTTGTTGTTGTTCCAACAACTATGGTTTCTCCTTTCGGTCCTTCACCTAGCTACCTATAATCATGCACGGGTTTGATCAAGACTCAGACATGGAGCAAGTTTGCAACAACCAAACAAGAAGTCGGGTTAAGAACATAAGATGAGCAATTTATTGCAAATAAAACAGAGACATGCTTCACCCTTTCAATCTAAGAGGGGTTGTTTAGTTTATAATCAAAATTACAAAATTAATGGGGATAAAGGTTGGTATAAGGATTGGAACAAATCTGGAGGTTAAGGACAACACGATTTCTGCCCAGAAAAAGCTGCAGAATCGTGTTTCCACTTGAACCCTTTGTTCCAAAACATCTACAGATATGGGTGTTTGATCGATGGTGTCTTCGATGTCAGTTCTTCCTTCCTTATTCCTATTTATAGGCATGGATCCTCTTCTTCTCTCCTCTCCCACTTGCTGGAAGGTATGGAAGTTGGGCAAGTTGAATTTTAGTTGCCTATCTTGCTCCTCGAGATAAGGTACCATGGGAGGCGTGCCGAGAGGGTGAATTCTTCAGATCTACAGATTTTAGAAGACTTTAGGGGAGGATAATAGTTCTTTAATTGCAATATTATTTGGGTGTGATGACTCTTTCCCATGCCTAAAGTCTTCTGAAATGCTCAGGTCATAATTGTAGAGTTGAAAGTATTACAAGTGGTGAAGCTCTGCAAGTGGCTGAGTTTTAAATTCATTCTTCGCTTTTTCTGGTTATCTGTAGATTCCACAGGCTGAGTCTGTGTTGGGCCTGTGTTGAGGCTGTGTGCAGTCTCTTTTCATTCTTCTCTGTAATTGAATTCAGCTCCTCTTGCGATTCATGTGGTGGCATGATGGCTTTGTGGATCAAGGCAAAGGTGGTGAAATCGAGTGGAAATCCGTTGATTGGAGGAGGATTCGTGGCTTTCTACCGATTCTACAATGAACAACAGGCTCAAAATAGGCTCATGCTGTGCCAGAGGCTGTTTCTTCGAATTCTCCAATAAAATCCCCAAAATCCTTCAAAATGCACCTGGAATCACTAATCACACAGTAAGGGATGGGATTTAAGGGAATATGATGAAATAATGCAAAGTAAGGCATATAGTCATGATGAATTGAGAACAATATATCTAAAATCATGCCTAAAACTATGCATATTTTATGTGCATCACATAGAAGAATGGAGTAAGTGGGCCTGGAGAGTGTGGTTAGTGGACACGTAATGTCACTATCACCAAATTATTTTTATACTACTAATGCCTTTACAACTAAATCTTTCTAAGTCAACAATCCTAGGACTCTACAAACTCTGCAGTCTGTTTAACCTGATTAAAGACATCACAACGGATCCCAAGTCAGATGGATTCAAGCTTTTGGGTCCAACCTAGGACTTGGCTAAACATTGACAGACCTGTCACATGAATGGCATGATTCAGACCAAAGCGTGAAAGCAACCACAGGGAGATTTGAACGTTGCCACTCTGGTCTCAATCAAAATGAAACAGCTGTCTGCTGAGAGTGACACACAATGGTTTGAATTTCTTGGAAAAGCCTATCCCACTGTGTCTCTATAAAAGGCTGATGATACTATGAAGAACTCCTGCATACTGAAATCCTGAGTCTAAGCAGAAAAGTTAGCCATCTACAGCAGTTCTCAAGTGAAGCTAAAATGAGAGAAAAAGTCTTATGAGTGTGTATATCTTGTAAGGCTATCTTTGGAAAGCAAAGTAAATTGTACTTAGTGATAGTTTCTGTTTACAGTGTGTAAAATCAAAGCTTGGGTAAGCTTTGTGGTGAATGTTTAGGTTTAAGTTGAGTCTAGTGAAAAACTTGTACTAAGGTTTTTGGTTGAACTCGTAAAAGCCATAATAGTGAGAGTTAAAAAATCTCAAGGGGGGATCCTTGAGTAGTGGAGGTAGTCCTGTGTGGCGAACCACTATAAATCGTGTGTCAAAATATTTGTAACCCTTTCTCCTTGAGTTCTAACTAGTTTGGCAATTAGGATTCTTAAGCACAAAATTCTGATACCAACACACTTTGGCACTGGCAGTGTGGCTTAGGGGTATCTCACTTGGGTTTCTGCTCAGTATAATGTTAGGAGCCCAATTGCTGTTGTTTTCGTGTAGACATGCATGCATAGTTGATGACAAGTCGTGGAGTAGAACGACAGGTCGATTAGCTTGGTGATTTGTTTATTTTGCCCAATTTCCTCTTTACAGGCACACCAAAATTTAGTATAGGGATGAATTCCAACTTTACAGAAAAAGCAAATCACTTGGTTGGAATGTAGAATCATCGATGTGGTGGTGTGCATAATTAATCTGTCAAATCACACCATCCATGTCCAAAAAAGGCTATACATTGTGGGGAGATGGATTTTTGTCAGCACGCAACTAAATCTTAGATTAACCCTACCGGTTGGGTTTGTAGGAGTTGCTATCTTTGTAAGTAGTAAGAGGCACAAGGACTCGAATTGGGAATCGAATTGGGAATTCCATCTTCAACATCCACTAATTAAAAAAAAAACATATCTTTATTAACCGTAATAATTAATAAGATTTTCTTAATATTTCCAACGTTACGGCAAATATAATCCCCCAACTTTCTAATCAATTTATGTTAGTTCTAATGGAAAAATACTGAATATCAATCAAATTCCAAATTTCAAAAATGTATACTTACTATGTATATATAGTTGGTAAAATATTCATATTCATATGTTTTTTAAGATTAAGACTTTAGATATTTTAGGGTTTTCCTCTTCTCTCATTATCATTTAGAGAAAAATCCTAGATCTACAGGATTGTCCCGACGACTTTCTTTCCGGCGGTAAGCCCCCACCAAATTTCCTTTCAATTAGTTTCTTTTCTTTTCAGTTCTGTTGGTTTACTCACACTTTTAGTGGGTTTAGTCTCACTTTTTGTGAGTTTAATCCTACTTTTTAGTGAATTTGTTTACTCCTTCAAAAGTTTTTTTACCCTTTTGGATTGATTCAATTAAGGCTATAGGAGCCAAAAGTCATAGAAGAATATTCGACTTCAAAAACAATTCTCTTTGTAGTAGAAACTCACCAAAGAAGAGATATATTCCCCCAGAGGCATGTCTCGCCTTTATCTGTTGGCTTGGTGGTTGTTGCACGGACGATACATGTTATGACGCTCGCGGGAGCAGTGTGTTATTGTAAATCTTCTTTTGAAAGATATAGATCTCATTGTATGTTTCTATATGGTAGATTATGAAGAATTCTTATGTTAAAATTTTCTCATGATTTTATTCGATTAGATCTTCATATATGTATCTTTATATCTATTGATATGTTTAAATGGTTGAAAAAAAGCTCCCTCTATCAAAAAAAAAAAAAAAGATTTTAGATATTTTTACTCAGACTTGAAGAACATAGAAACTTAATAAGTCTAGTTCGTACCTAGATTGGTTAACCAACATGAAATATAAAGGTAAAAAGAATATTTGGCAATTTTATAATTTATAAACTTTCACGGCATAATATCGAATAAGAATTTCATTTTTTTTTCCTTTGGGTTTAGTATTTGTAGACCTGCGAAGGTAAAAGTGGCATATGGAATTTTGCTATCAACCAGAGAAAGAAAGCAGACAGTCCAGCATGTTTAATCTGACAAAGACAATGGCGTTAAAAGGATTTGATTAACTCAAATTACGTCATAGGGATGACATTAAATTATGTTCACCAATAAATGATCAATTATAACCCTTAAATATAAGCAATGGTTTTGCTTTACTGTATGTTATTTCTTTCAGTAAAAAAAGGTAGGAGTTTTAACACAGTATAATATCAAATTACATGTGATACAGAAACTTACACGTTTAGCAATTGAAATTAAGCTTAAAACAAAAGTATTTTGCGAAAATTGGGTCCAAGTTATTAAAATTGACGCTGAACTCCCATTTTATTTTGCTGCTGAGAGGTTAGAGCTGTTTTTCGTTTCTGTTTCCTAATCAATCAACTTAGACACCACCCCCAGACTTGACGTAAAAGACTATATGTTTCTTATAAATAAAGTAGATATATAGTTGATCCCCACCATGACTTATATGCGCTTCTAAAAGGCATCCCTCCCCAATCCCATCCATCCCCACCATTGATTAGTAATTAAGTATTTGATTATTCAAAAAGCTTCATTTTCTATAGTACCAGGGACAAGAATTTAGTTGTCAAAGGACAACATCACTTATCTTCACATTTCACGTCTCTAAATATCCTTTCATCAAAACATGTTACGTATATATTATGCAAGAGATAAGGGAGAATATTGGGCCATTTTGTCTTTGTCTTTGTTTTCAACACACAAAATGTGTAGGGTAGACTTATTATGTAACCTTTGGTGGAAACTGTGTGTAAGTGTGGATTGACAGCAACCTACATCAGTGGACCCTTGGATTTTGTAACCGGCAGCTCATTGCCCCACATATTCACGCAACACCTAGCCTAGCCTAGCCAACAAATTTTATGATAAACCATGGCATTGTCATCCTCTGTTGTGTTTTCACAAGAAAGAAACTCTATATTCTATTGACTTGAATAATCGCAAACTGTTATGAAGTTACTTACCTAGTGTACTCATTCTCAATGACACATCATTTTGGGTCCCTAGAAAAAAGAGGACAATATCCATAAATAATATGCAGCCAAAGTATATATTACAGAGAGTGTTCAATCTCCCAAAAAAAAAAAATGATGTCGCCGATCGTTGTAATTTTTCTTTAAGCAGGTGAGCAATATTCGGATTAATTAATCCTATGTACTTATTATTGTATTCCCATGTCTACTCTTTCAATCATATAGGAAAGCTGAAACCCTAGAATGAGGTGGTGCATTTTGAAAACAAATGTATGATAAATAGTGTTATAGAAGTCTCAAAATGCATTTTCTTGATGAATATATATATACTGTACCATAACATGGACAGCAATGATTTTTCTTCATAGATCTAGCTATATACATCCAAATTTCAAAAACTAACCACTTTGTTATGAAGGTCAACTACTAATACGTTTGAATGAAACTACTAGCCACCTTGTTATGCATCAATGTTATTGCAAGACGTAACGTTTGTGTTAACATTACACACTACATCAATGGCTCAAAAACAAGTACAACATCAAATCCCATTTTTTCCTCATATACCTGATTGCGACACACATGCCTTGCCACCGACGCAACTTTAATAATTAATTCAACTCGAATTGTTACGTTTTTATGAGACGTTTGCAATTTTTTCTTTTTTTTTTTTGCGTTTTTCGATCATGAAAGGCTGCCTTACACATTATATTATGAGTGCACAACAAAAAAAAATATATTCAACATCATAAAAGATGTATAAGTCAGTGTTTGGCTCTATTGCGGTTCTGCATTATTAAGTAAAATTAAAGTTATGCCGCGGAGAACAATTGAACTGAATTATCTCACACAATGAGTATATTTCAAATCTTAAAATGACAATCAAAGATATTAAAACGATATAAAAGATTAATTCTTAAAAAATATATAACTTTTAAGAAATTCTAAGAACAATAAAAAAATATGTTTAGGTGGTTTTCCTACGAAAGGCACAAACACAATGTTGTGAGCATTACTTTCAAAAACAGGAAAGAAATGTCGCGAGCATTGGGCGTGCTTCACAGTTCTATTTCTACCTACTCTATCTGTATTATGTTTTTTAGAAAAAAAAAAAAAAAGAGAGAGAGAGAGAAAGAAACTAGGGGAACAAGGAATTTTGGCATGAGCACCTAACTATGTATACGGTAAAACGCGATGCTAATTAGGGGTGCATTTCGACAAAAATAAATAAATAAATAAAATTGGGGTGCATTGGAAATTTGGAAGCAATTTTTAATGTGTCTCTCTCACCCTAAAAAAGAAGTGCCTTCTTTTCTCAAAAAAAATCCTCATGTAAACCCAAAAAGAGAAGAAGCGTGTCCTTTTTAAAATGTACGTTATGTCAGAAAATCCTCCAACCTCAATACTTGGATGAACCCTGTGCCACCTTACCCTTTTGGGCTTTCATTAAACGGCATCTTGTATGTTTCCTTTCGGGGCTTTCAGTGAATTGCAGACTTCATGAACTAGGCCCCAAAAAGAAGAAACTAAAAATAACTTATTTGTATAAAGGTTATTTATGCAGGATGTGTTCTCTTGCGGTTCATGACTTATGGCTCGTACATGTTGGTGGAAAAAAAAATTAGTCAGTAGCCGAGGTTTTAGTGCTTTTATGAATAATGATGTCTAGTATTGTCATTGACCGAAGCAGCAATTGAGTTTCTTAGTGCTTCATGATCTGTGTTATTTGATTTCTTTGATAGAAATTTGTGTTACTAGATTAGAGAACTTCCAAGCTTTGTGGCCTCGAAGCCTCACTATGTTACTAAACAAACAGTTGGGATAATGTGTCCAGCGATCACTATTGCTAGAGTGTAGACAGTGGTGAGCCACTGCCCATACTTTTTGCCGATTTTCCTCCAACAAAATGCCACTGCCTATACTTTTTGCCTACTTTCCTCCAACAAAATGCCAAGGAGCAGCAAACATTCAGGAAGAAAAGTATACCATAGATCCTCTTAGGATACCAGACTGCCAGCGTCCTTACTGGCATTGTGGTTGTTTGCAAGGCTGAAAGATACCACAGCTGCAACTCCAGTTGACGAGCCCAAAAAAAAAAAACAAAAGAAAACAATAAAAGGAGTTACCCACAAGTTTAGAGCATCACAATTACGCTGTTATTTTCTCCTAATGTTGACATAGCCTGTATAGCCAAGTCCTCATTTGACAAGGTCGCCATTTTGTGAAACATTCCCCTTCATGGCCAAAAAACTTTTCCTTTTTGTTTTAAATGTTAGCATTGAACTCTATTCAGACTGTCACAATATTTTACAGACTACACGGGAATGTTACAAGAAATCATGAAACAGAGTTGATGACTAATCTTTGTTTCTCTATTCAAGAATTCCATATGGTACATTTCGCTCTTCTTTTTGTTCACAGCAACGAATTCCTTGTGGTAACATACAACATATTTGAGCTATATCTATTCACACGTTTAAGAACGGCCACTTGGCAACCTGATTAGCGGATTACACTATAATTATTTCTGTACAAACAGAAGAGTGATAGAACTGACAGATAACAACGATGATGCATCCACAAATGCTTTCTGTCAAGGCAAAAAGATAGTTTGGAACCTGTTGCCGAGTTGTATATGCAGGGTGCCTGGCACCAAGTTTATGCCAAATGATGTGGAGAGGTGCGATATATTTCATCAGCATACTCAGTTGGAACATAAACTGCATTTCTCAGAGCACTGTGCTTCCGGCCATAGAACAGGTAAATTAAAGCCCCAATAAGCAGCCATACCGAAACACGGGACCATGTCTCCGCCCTGCACATTCATATATGACACAGCCCATCAGATCTACATGAGCACGAAACTTTTCCGAAACTGAATTACTTCATAACAGAAAAAGAACGATTAATATCAGCATGTGTACCCCAGGTTAATCAGTAAGTAGGTGTTGACAAGAATTGAAGCAACAGGTAAGAACGGAACAAAGGGACAACTGAAACCTGGCAAAAGAAATCAACAAGCAATCTGATCAACATTGGCATATGCACATAGTCACTGTTGAATTAGGAGCACATGCAAAACTGTGTTACAGATACATCTTAGGACTGGGGATGGGCTTCAAGAAGTGGCCCCATTAATTGGTGACAGAACTCTTCAAATTATCCATAATTCGTCTACGATTACTAAGTAAAACAAACTGAGAACTACATTGTTTGACTTTCAAGAAATTCTGTTACTTACTCATACTTGAAAAAAAAACAAATCATTTTAAGATGTTTTATTGTTCCTTGTTTCTTTTTCTCTCTCTTTCTTTCTTTTATGCAAATATCATTTAAGGTCTTCCCAGAATTGAATCATTGGTTTACCCAACTTCTACCAGCACTGACAACTTTCAACCCCAGTGCACAATCAACAAACTAAGTCGTTAGTAATGATTAATGAAGCGGCTAACACCTTGCCTAACATTGCATCCAGTTTAAACCATCATTTAGAAATCATGAATGAAACAACTACTATATATCCCTAACCTCAACAAATTTCAGTCCTCAACATAGTAGGACATAAATTTGAACGTACCTCCGGAGTGTCCAAAGGTGTGCCTTGCATTATCCTGAGCTATACAAGCTAGAATCGTCAAACTGCACAGCAAAAGTGCTCCACCCATTGTGCACAATGTAAATTGAAGAAGGCTGTTTGAATCAAAAGAGAAAAGTTACAGATCATAATAACCAAAGCAATCAGTACAAAATTGAAGGGCAAATTGGACCAGCCCTACATACGGAAACAAAATGCACGACTTTACTAAATATTTTTCTGATTTTTAATAAAAGATTCACTGTAATCTACTGCTTTGATCAAAATTGCAATCCAGGCTCCAGCAGTAAAGCACAATCATACGACATGCTAACAACCTACAGAGAGCAGGTTGAAGAACCAAAATGTTTACTCCAATGAATATTTCCCTCCGAATCTATGGAGTTGAAAACCTTCAGATATGTGTCGGACATGGCAATCAGAAAAATAGATTACACTAGCGAAACAAGACTGCCTTTCCTTAAACATTGTAAGTAACAACAGAAAACTAAAGAAATGCAAGTGATATAGAAGAGAACCTGGGTATGTTTCGAACTGAAGCTGAAAATGCAAGGACAAGAACCCCAGCGCACACAAAGGTTACATTCCAGGCAGCAATTTTCCGCCTCCTATGTTGATTTTGTTCATCTGTGTCATCAAAATCAGAAAAGAATTACACTAACAGCAATCAGCAAATCAAATAATATGGGTCTGCATAACTCTATTAGGAAGTCATCCAAGTACCATAAGCTAAAAGCAAACCAAACAATAACTAAACTACACTTGCTACTCTGTCTCATGGTAAACAGCTGCACTTGATTCCTAATAATTTGAAACCTACCATATATCCAGTATGCATCTGAAAATATATGCTAAATTCAAATAAGATTCGAGTATAAAAATGTTCCCAGTTAGTTTACAAACCACTCATGTATCATTCCTTCAACTTACCAACCTTGTCAACTCTTTACTTCAGTGTATTTTTCACCTGTTCATGCAGGCTTAAACTTCCTTTGGATGGACATGTTACGCAAAAGTATGTATGAAAATTTACAACCAGGATAAATGATACCAGACAGATGGTCTAGGGCTAGGCTCTAATCGGCATGACTTATGATAGCTTATTACTTCTGACTATAACTCACGAGTTATGAGCAATCCTCTTTTTCCACTTATAACTGAAGTCAATGCTTTCCTCCAAAGATGAAAGTCAGAACTTCATAAAACTAACTCCTTCATAACGTTTATTCAGACATCCAGATAAAAGAAAAGATCTAAGTCCAAGCTAAAAGTCATGCCAAGCTGAACGTTTACTGTGATAGAATGATTTCCACATGTACAATGCTAGCGTTTTTCTAATCATATAATCGAGCTCAAAAGCCTAAGAAACCATCTAGGTTACCTTGAGCAATGTGTTTCTGAAGAAGAGGAGATCCAATAGATGTTCCCCCATTGTCAAGTAAATGGTTTTTATGATCATGGTGGTGAGAAGAATCCTGTATGTTTTGACTTCTTAACCCCAGAATATCTCCACTGATTTGGAATGATAATGAATCAATAGACTGTTGAAGCGACACTGGAAGTGGAACCTCATTTGGTGGAACGTATCTTAGTATTAAGACTGAAATAGCAACAGAAATGAATGCAAGAAGCGTGCCCACACTAACCTGCGCCAGAAGGGAAAAAAAATACTAGTTATATCTTCATATCAAAGTGTAAGACTTTGCCACAAGAAAAAGAAATAAAGCAAGTATGTTTTTTTTTCCATAAAGTTCTGTATTCAGACACTTACCATTCCTGCCAATGCCGCAACATCCATAAAAAATGCCAATGCTGCTGCAAGAATTCCAATCAGTACTGTGCTCTTCACTGGAACTTGAGTGTGCTCATTAATGTCGGCAAATAATGATGGCAACAATCCATCTCTAGCCATTGCCATGAACATTCGGGGCTGAAGATAATGAGAAAATGAAATGTCACTAACAGCTTGTTTTAGAACATTCCTAAATTTGATGTAGAAACAAAGACAAATTTGTTGCACCTACAAAGCAGAGAGACAAGATAGACCTAAAGCTAAAGCTCTACAGGTTTCAAGCAAAATTTTTGTCCACAAAAAGAAGAAAAATGAAGGTGAGGAAAATTATGCAATACTTAATTCTTCACAGTCAAGCGCTCAGTATTCGTGCAGAAACAAGTGTAACATACCTGGGGTAGAAGTGAACCCATTAAACTTGCACAGAGAGCAGTAACTGCCCCAGTTGTTATTATGTACCTGAAATCAGAAAATTTCAATGTGGATGTGCAAAAAAGAGAAGAGAACAAGGTAAAACTCAAAGAATGAGTTCAATCTCCAAATCAGAAGAAAATTTCTTGCTTACACTGCCCAGTGCATGCCATAAGAAGCAAATGCTGAAGAGATTGGGGTGTCTGGATCCAATGCATAGTAGGGTACAAGGCCAACAATTACAACAGAGACAAGCATGTACAAAATGCAGCAGACAGACAAAGAAATTCCCACACCCAAGGGCAAATCTCGTTGAGGGTTTTTTACCTGCCAGTAAAATTACAAAAATGATGAAAAGCTGCAAAGCTACACTTGCATTCCAAAGTTGAGCTATTTTCTATTACTTTTTTCATAAAAGCAGACAGATGTCTGATCAAATGAATATTAAACCTTAAAAAATATAACACTGAAAGAAAAATGGACGAGAAATTTTTTTTGTCTAGATTCTCCTGTGATGTATCTTGCAGAGTTGATGTGATATTCTACATTTACTTGTAAGTTTCAAAGGTATTTCAACTTCGTATGAGATAGAAAAGAACAGTCTGATGCTCTAAAAGTTTCAGTATCTCCTCATATAGCAAAGCTTGGCATGGAGAGAAGGTAAAATTCTTGAGCAAGAAAACCAGAAGGTGATGATTCAAGCTGAAGCAAAGTCATGAGATTGCAATATATCAAAAAGTTACAAGCATATCCAAACAAAACTGGAAAAGAAAGGTTTAGTATAATTGAATTGCAGTAATGTTGGACTTTTCCAAAACTCATAAAGAATGTCAACATAGAAGATAGTGAAATTCCAATTACACTCGTTTTCCCTACTTGCTTATTTCTTTTTCCTACTAGCAGTTATCAGTCAAAGCACTTGCAAATTTACCTCTTCAGCTGTGCTAGCTACAATATCAAAACCAATGAATGAAAAAAACACCACGCCGGAGCCTGCAAGCATTCCATTAACTCCGAAAGGAAAATATCTGGGAAACAAATAGGATAAGCAACAGAGCTGATACCCACAAGCAGCAACCTCAAGTGGAACAAGGTATGACTAGTTACCCGCTAGGAATTTCATATCCAATCCATCCAGTCTTGAAAGCTAAATATCCCCCGGCAATAATAATAAAGATCAACCCACAGGCATTCACTGTCGTAACAATGGTTTGAACAAGTGAGCTCTGTAAAATCAAGCATTCACTCAAACTGATCAGAAGAAATACATTTATATCAACACAAAAGCAAATACTTATTTTACAGAATCCAGAAAAGAAGATAGAAAAAGAGGTTGAATTACCTCCTTGATTCCCATACACAAAAGCACAGTAACAACAAGAACTAAAACTGCTGCACATGGATCAACCAAGATACCAAGTCCAGGGATAGCATGCCGGGCCAAGTAAAAAGGTAGCTTATCCTCGCCTCCGAAAAATAATGCCTGAGAAAACCAAGAAGAAGGTATGATGACCCAGCACCAACTGAAATTAATAAGGACAAGCCATAAGCATAAACTCATAAAAGAAATATAAAGTCTTGTTACAGACAGCAGAGCTCATTGCTTGCTTAAAAGAAAAACAACACAAATAAAACTCAACTGCAATTACCACTATCAATCTGTTACATGAAAGCCTTATGCCTGAATAGAAGTTCAAATGAAAGAGAAAGCTTGTGATCATTCTGTGCATTATCAGTAAATGCACAAATGTGAAGAATACAGGCAAACTGAAGATGGATCAAGAGAGGACCAGTGAGTGGCTTAAAACCATTAGTATGAGTAATAACAATATCCTCCTACTACCTGACACAAAGATCAGAGATACCTCACTTGGATCAAAGTACAGCAGCCTAATTAGTCCATAGATTAGAAAGAATAAGGTGGGTGAATGGATATAGGAGGTGCATATCGAGAAAGTTCTATGTCGCATTTAAAATCTAATACCAAATAATCCAATTTTAGTGAAACAAGGATGCATTAAAAAATTACTGGAAATGGAGGGGCATCACCATTGCCATCCTACAAGTAGGCTTTAGCATGTTATTTCATGTATCTTCCCCTCCCAAGTTTTCATCACCCCAACACAACTGAAATTCAACATCAGTGAGGAGACAAGCATGGAAGTCAACCTCAGGGAGACTCAATGGATTAGAAGAATTTTTTGAGACATTGTCCTTTCATTACCTTAATGAAAATTTAGGAAGCGCCAAGCTTGAATAAGGAGCTAGGATATCTTATGGGTTCTTGCTAAGATTAACTCTATGGTCACTAAAACTGGCTAGAAATGTCAATTTTGGCAGCAAAGAGTGTTGCGAACCTTTTGCTTGATTCTCTGCTAATAGATTCAAGAGAATGACCTTATATTGATATGAGATTAATCACTGCAACTGTTTTCAAAGACAAAGCAGTCCCCTTGATCCTACCAGCCTTTGCTTTGGAAAGGCAATGCATTCTTCCTTCGCCTCATATGAGCTGGGTTCAAGTCCCCATCTCTACCAAAAAGAAAGGATGAAGCCCCCTAACCTTTTCCTGATTAAGCAGCCATGGCAACAAGACATATATTATGCTGGCTTATGTTCATACAGCGGAAGATGAAGGGGTTTTCTCTGCTCACCAGAAGCCAACCCCGACTTCTACTCTCTCAGTATTAAGAGAGCATGTTATCTCAAGTCAGACAAGAGTGACAGGAAAAGTAGGATAGACTAGCACCATGAATTCCAAGGAAATCTTTCTTTCTAACATATAATTCCCTGCTTTTGGTTTCAGGAGGTATGCAGAGGATATATAGCCACGTCAGGAGAAAGTTTCCATATACTGGAGTAATACTGGTCAGGGCATCTCTATTAATAACAAATTACTGCCTCACTGCTTTTGCTTTATCCAAGAATTCATAGAAATGAGAAATAAATGCTTAAATCCCTACATATGACAAATATGCATGCCCTTGATTGCACATGAGAATATGTGTAGCACATAAACATCCAGCTGAGGATAAATTCGAGGCAATAAGAGAGCCTATACAGATTAGAAAAGCCCAGAGGATATTTTCCAAACACAAAAGGAATAAACAGAATATATTATAATCATTAGGACATGCAAACAGAAAACTCATGGGGAGTAAAAGTTGAACTGTACCAGATTTGGGGTCAGGCCACGAGCAATGGCTGAACCGCCAATTGTGTATTCCAGAATCAATGCCCAACCAATTAGCCATGCTGCACTGCACGAGGCACAATGTTCAAGTTATTAGCAAGGATATTTCAAATAATATAAGCCAGAACTTGGTCATGTTCAGTATCTTTCTCCTATTGAAAATTTATACCTTTTTTGTTTTGGAGCAAGCTTACCACCATTTTTTTTTAACTTAAACATATAAGAAAAAACTCAATCTGTATGCATTCAGATAAAGATGAAACACTAAGGTTGGAAAGCTGAATATGAGTGAGCATCAAATTTGAATAATGAGGATTGATACGGAAGCTTAAACATGTAACCAAGAGTTGAATTGTACCATTAGACTAAACAGCAAAAATAAAAGTAAAAACTTGGACTGGAATTGTAGGAATGAATGATAAAAAAAGTGAATTAAGATGAAGACTAATATAGAAGCTTAAAGTAGTCCAAGAAATTATTAAGTACCCCTCTCCAATGCAAATGTAAGCATAATGATAGGCACTCCCAGCAGAGGGGCAACGACTTGAAAGTTCTGCATAACAGAATGCAGAGAGCGCAGCTGCTATTCCAGCAATTAGGAAAGAAATAGAAAGTGCAGGTCCTGTCTGCTCTCTAGCAACAGTTCCAACAAGAATATATACTCCAGCTCCAATAGTTGCTCCTACTCCTGATTAAAATAGCACAAGTACACAAGCATTAATATCAATCGCACAAAATTCTAACTGTGATCTATAAGCCAAGGCGTCCATGGATCAGGTAGCCATAACCGAGGCATTGCCACTAGTCATCTGGTAAATATATGATTAGTAGATGTATTGATTTGAAAATCAGCAAGTGGAAAAATACCAAAAACAGAGCCGAGTGTAACGCTGGAAAGAACCAAAACTTAAGCTTTTAAAAAACACTTTACCAACAATGGTTAAAGTAGTTTTAATCTATTACAGCATCTTTCACACACACACACAATATCAATCAGTAAAATCATTGTCACAAGATGAATAAACGAGCATCAGATGCACCAAAATTGATAGGCACTAAGAAAAACACAGAAAAAGAACATAATACCACAAAAAGACGGGCACTTTTCTTTAGAACTTGTAAAACCGCAAAAATCACAGAACAGAATACAGAAGAACCCACATTAACTGACAAATAAAAGAACCCAAATTGCGAAACATTTATGCTAACTCAGAAACTAGGAATCATAACAAAGCACAAAGGATAAGTATGTGGATGAGCTGCTTACCAATGGCAGTGATGTCAATAACAGAGAGCTTCTTAGCCAACTGATGGTGCTGCCCGCCATCACTCGCTGTCCTTCTTGAAACAGAATCAACTTGTTTCCTCCTCACCAAACTCTTTAAACCCCAACACGAACCCTTGGGCTTTGCAAAATTGCTTTGCATATCAGCACCAACCAAACCCATCAACCAGGGAAAAAAAAGCACCAACCTTTTTCCTTCTATGCTTGCCTTTTCAGACAGGAACTGGAATTATTACAGAACTAAAAGAAGCGGTCGATTTGTTGCGGTTCGCGACAGAACCCACGAGCCAAAATCTCCCAGGAACGCCAACTTAGAATTGCTGGAGAGCATAGATAGAACACAGAGACGGAGGAGAATTGATGATCATATAATTCTGGTGCAAGCAAACCAATGTTTGGTCGATCAAATACGCTAAAAGTGAACACTGTACTAAAAGATTTGTGTTTATAAGTAGTTGCAATAAGCAGTTAACTGATTCGTAGAACTGATCCTAGCAAGTCTTGAGGGAAGAGGAGAGGAGAGATAGGGACCCATTATTCTCTCATTGGCGGATAAGTACGATATTAAGTAGAACGGAGCTGGCGTGAGCTAATCCGCCTCAATTTTTTTTTTTTTTAAGCGCAGTTAAATTAATAATGCTTCTGTTTTACCTTTAAATCATTGATTGATTTTTAACTAGCCCCTATTTTGTTGGTTTTCCTTATTACGAAACGATAGTGTGAGGTTGCTTTTATTTGTAAACTGCCATACCTTCATCAGTTTTTAATATGAGGTTTTCTTCTATAATTTTATTTTTTTTGTAGCTTTTTATATTTTACATATTTTTGTCTTGTTTGTTTTAAACTCTCCAACACAATAACAAACAGGTTTCTTGGTCTGGTGTTTGGAACAGATATATCCATTCCACATGTGAAGGTTGCAAATTTTTTAACTATACAAACTTATATTAAGGGGGCAAACTAATAATTTTCTGGTGGTTCAGCTTCGTCAGTTCAGGTCTTAAACTCTGATCCTTGTGTAAGTAAAAAATTAATTTCGGTTGAGAGACTCACTCAGCCTCCTAATGAATTTAGACAGCATTAGCATCCAGTTTCATTTCTAATCGTAATAAAAGAGATTCTCTTCTTGTTGTTCAGAGAATAAAATAACATGGGCCATCATCAGGTGGCAAAATTGGCCTCACAGTAGTTGGATGCTTTTTTTGTTTTTTTTATTTCCCACTAGTATCTGTGTCAGTCCTCCTTAAAGGATATTAAAGGCACCAAATTAAATCCAGCCCGACTCGGATGGTGCACCTAAATAATGATTGATGAGTCTCCCAAATGAGGTTTTCTGCGTACACAAAGACTCGAAACTCGAGACCTCGCAGGGAACGTCCTGGCACGGGAAGCAGTATCGTCTAGGGAGTGGGATCCCGAAAGCGAAACACTCCCTGGTCTCTCAATCTCGTGAACTTTGAAATCCGGTCTCTAAGGCCACCCGAAGAGACTTCGGTGAGGAGAATAAGGACAGCGATTAGACTGCGACGCTGGCTCCAGGACCTGGGCTTAAGCGGAACAAGCCACTTACCACTTGAACCAACCTCAATTGGTAATTGTTGGATGCTCAAAAGACACATAGATAATGAATTTAGACAACAACGGCGGCCAAGTTCCATTGACGTACACTACAATCACTACTACTAGTATAATTTTACTCTTTTTCTGTTCCTTTTTAATACTATGCCCGTAACAATAACAGAATTAGTTTGACGAAAGAAGAGAAATCCTGTACTCAATTGCTTAGTTTCGTTTTTGGTAAAAAAAAAAAACATTAAGAAGACTTGCAGAACCCAAACTCATTATCCAAAGTTAAAATTTGTTTTGCTATTATCTCAGTTCTGAAATTAACTTCCTGATAATTATATGTGCTGCTGAGACTTGCTCCAAATAAGTCACCAGGCCGAAGTATATTCCAACTGTTCAAGAATAGAAACAACACCGTCCAAGCAGCTAATATACAGTTTGCAACTAGATTAATAACTAAAAAAGCTTAAGCTTTATATTATCCACCGTTCAAAAAAAAAAAAGCTTAAGCTTGAAGAACTAAACAAGTGAAGTGATACATTGAAAAGAAGCCAGTTATTTTATTGTAAAAAGAATCTCACATACTCAGGTACACGTCATCCCTGGTTAGAAGGGAAGTGGGATTAGCAAGATGTTCGTTAATCTGGACACATTGGCAAAGACTTTATTGTCAAATTACAACTCACATCCTTCTAATAAATACTCCTTCCATTACTAATTACAACCAGAAAAAAAAAAAAAGAAAAGGAAAATAAAACAATGCATCATTGAAGCAGGCAATGTTTCCATCTAATTTCTCCATTTTCCTTCCATATCTTCCTAATTTCCACTCGACCTTCACTCCACCAATGTCACCCTCAGATTCATACCTCATAACTTTTTGCCAATCTCAATCTTCTTGCCTAGGGCTCCTACTGGCATCATCATCGTCAATCTGGATCCACAACCCTCTTCTTTCTCCTCCATTTTCCCCCCAAGGTTGCTGCCTCACACTCCTGTCATTTGTGTCACCACCATCAGAGAAATGGCCCCACACGCTTCGGCTCTTCCCTCCTCCACTGAAATCTTCCTCGCATCCTGCCACCGTCCTTAGGAGCTCCGACTGCAGTAGTGGGCAATTCTCTTTGAGGTACTCAAAACCATCTGACTGCATAACAGCTGCAGCAAACAACAGCCAGAAAACAGCATACCATGAAAAAACGATGGTAGATGTAGTAGAAATGAAAAGCTATGATATTTTGCTTCCCAACTATCCTCCATTTTATGGACCCCATGAAGAAACAGCACGCGGAAGCCTAATGACGATACGTCATCAACCCCATTAATCTTCCAAACCATAATAGGTTCATCAAAGTTGGAGTGACGAAATAGATACTAACAGCATATGCCTCCATCTAGTATGGCAATGCAACCAACCAACTTCCTCAAATGTAGAAAAATGAATCACACTTGGAGCCAGTTAACCTCTTTCAAAGCCTATTGCCAGTAGAAAAATATAATCACCAAATGCAGAACACATTAGCACCACTCTTGCAGAGAGGTAAGGGTTCAGTGCCTCATCACTATTGGGGTCAATCTAACCCTCATAACTAAAATCAACAGTCAGACACCAAAATTATTAACCACAAATAGGCAATCACAAATATATGCATTGGCCTTCCAACAAGAATTATATCCCTTCTTGCTCAATTATGCACCTTCAATACAGACAATAAGCATGCAGATCAAGGGTTGAAGCAGAAGTCAATTTTGAATTTGGTTGATAGGTTTGCAGGATTACTCCAATACTTCCTATAAACATGTCAAGACACAATAAGTATACATTCGTCAGTTTCGAGACCTAAAATTGCAGACCAATGCCCTACCTCACTGTTTATGAGCAAATGGAGAAGATAAGCATTCTCAAAGTCAAGAGATTTATGCAACAAAAACAAGTCCAAGAATTCTTTTTCGACACAGAGTTACCAAATTCCACAGGAAGTAACATCGGAGAAAACTCCCAAACCACCACAATCATTGGTTCCCCGGGCCACTACAGCCAACTTACAAGCCCAACACACACAAAACAGTTCAGCTGGAAAAGGTTGAAAAAAACCATAACCTGTTTTTCATCCATACAAATAATAATATTAACATACATCAATAAGGAAATCATGCGCCAGCCCAGAAAATGAGGTCACAAGAACCACCCAAGGGTAGAACCAACCAACACAGGAGACAAACCAGAATGGAAGATTGCAAATTGTCTGATTCGGAAACCAAGAAGTTTAATTTTTGGAGCCATATGAACATGCAAATACTGGAACTAACAAAAACTATCTAAAACTGTATCAGATACCTCCAAAGCAGTGATATCAACTCATATAAACTGATTCATGATTGAGCAGCCCAGTATACACATAATTGAGCAACCCAGAAACAACAATCAATTTGCACTTTGCAAGGGATAAAGCAAGCAACACATATGCAATGGAAATCTTGAAGATGGAACACAAGAACGTACAGAACACAAGAACGTACCTACGAGATTTTCCGCAGCAAATTTTAGGCAAACAGATTTCAAGTCCATAGCATGATAACGATCAGCAAGGGCCAAAATCTTGGCAACAGAATCCACAGATATATCCTTGCAGAGTACAGACTCACACATGAGCTTAAGTCTGGGTAGCTCATATCTGTCTGCTGCACCCAACAACTTTGCTGCCAAAGTTTCAAATACAGATGGAATGGAAGTTGAACTCAATACGGAAAGCTCCTCATCTTCGATAAGAGCATCTTTATATATGAAGTGTAGCAAAGCCTTGCAAATACATGGGAAAGAATATTCAGAACAAGAGGATATAGGTATAAAGTAATCAGCCCTTATACACATTGCATTTTTAGAATGCACCAGAGTTTGAAGAGTAGAAGTATTTGTTTGACAGTACATTATTCACATTCACTTGCACTTGAAATTTGCCTTTCCTGTATGTAGTTGATGACAATCTTTTCTTTCCTTTAGATTCTTACAACTTGTTGTACTACATCCTAAAGGAGACTACATGCTTCCTCTCTTCTCCTTCTTTTTTTCATTTGGACCATTTTAAATAAGTTGACATATACCTTGGTTTTAGCTATATACTAAAGACCCAATTCCATTTGTGTATATCACGCAGTCTCTCTCTACTTTGCTAATTTCTCATTTTGATAGCTTGATCAACCAAAAACAACCATAAAGTATGAACTGTACCTTGAAAACCTTGGGTTCTATATCTGCGATATCTACTTCATGATTATCTTCCTCCATGGCATCCGTAAGGTCAGTTTCAAATACAGGAGACCTTGCAGCCAAAACCAACTTATGAGCACGAAACTTCTCCCCACACACGTTAAAAGTGATGTCCGAGCATTCTTCGTTCTCCAATAGGCTACCAAAGTGCGATCCAATATCTGATTCGGGCACCTTTACAGTGTGCAATCTAGAACAATCTATTGCGGAAACCACGACGCCTACAGTACAATGGATTTTCAGGCAGTCATCTTTGAGAAAGTCCGATTGTTCAAGCATTGATCTTCTGAAGAAACGCTTGTAACCCCTGTAAGCAAAAGAACATGATTTTAAAACCAGCAGAGCCCTAGAAGAAACAGGAACCAATCACTACTATCATCCTTAATTAAGAAGCCCCAGAATTTACCCATATAACACTCTAACTAAGTAACACATTTGTAGGGCATATATATACATTATAAACATTAAAACAAGCTCTTGAGAAGAAATGGTGAAGAACCCATCAAAATTGAGCAAGAAAAAGAACCCTAGAGACCCTAAAAGGAGGAAGGAAGAGGGGGAGAAAAGCTGGAGTCTTGAAGAAGGGATGATACCACATGGAGCCGCGGTACTTGAGGGTATAAGGGCCGGATTCGAGGGAGCGATCGAAGTGGGAGTGGACTTTGTGCTTGGCCTTGCCGCTCTGGTCGATGAGGGTGAGCTCGAAGAGGGCGCGGACGTCGGTGCCTTCGCTGGCGAGGGCGATGAAGACGGAGACGTAGTTGGAGGTGTCCTCGGGGTTCTTGCCGTCCGGGTAGAAGTAGATGGCCCACTGGTATCCCCCAACCGTGAACGTCTCGCTGGCTATGTGCTTCCCCACCCCGATCCCCTTCGCCAGCGAGTACCCCTGTATCGTGAACTTGTGCGACCCGTTCACCGTCTCCGTTATCGACAGCGACGACGTCGGTGACGTCGGGGTGGCTCCGCCAGGGGCCATGTCTGTCTTCTTTCCTCCTCACCCTCTTTTCTTTCTTTTCCTTATGCCGTTATGCTTCTTCTCTCTTTCTTTGTGTGTTTTACCTTTGTGTGTTGTTTTTTTTTTTAACGTGGATTGTGTTTGGGTGGTGGGAAAGGGTGGGAAAATTGGTATCTTTGTTTTGATTTGATTTGGTTTGGTTTGGTTTGGTTTGGTTTGGGGGTGGAGGAGGAGATGAGGGATCCTATTGGGTTTGACTGTTTTCTCAGACGTTGTTTTGTGTAAAGAAATGATGATGTGGCTAACTGACAGTGGATAGATATTGTGTTGAAACTGAAAGGGTTATTACTTATTACATTATATACCGCCGTTTGACAAGATATTTTTCAGGGGTTTAATTACAACAGAAAAACACTCCCTAATCTAAAGGTTTGACCAAAATCACCCCTGAACTATAAATTTTGAAATAAAACCAACTTGAACTTTTCCTTGATATACATGCAAATGCACAACAAGTATTAAATTCTCTTTTCTCTCCTCTCTAATTTTTTTTTTTATATATATAGTACTCGGTTCTTTCTTTATTCTTGAGAAGCAAAATATTCCTTCAAAACCAGTTAAATCTTGAGAAGCAAAATATTCCTTCAAAACATACCTAGCACGCCTCAAGTTATATGTTATGTTCCTAATTTTTTCCATCAAGTGGTGGGTCGAGGCGAGAGCTAGACAAGAGCTCACTTATCATTTTATGTTCACTGTTTATCTCTTTGATTCTTTTATAAAACCAGAGTCAAACATCAAGGCTTAATGTATATATTCTTTGTCTTCTCGTGGATGATGATGATGATGCTCGAGGTGAATTAGATACCAACATGGCAACTATATTTTGTAACCTCACCCAAGGGTCTGGTTTGAAGAGACTCCTTGATTATTATTGCACAAAGCAGAGCTGCATATCATGGCAAGATATTTTGTTCTCTTTGGCTTTCTTACAATTTTTTGTTAGAAATATGTTGTATGAAGAACTTACAATTTTTTGTTCGAATTGGGTTCATCAAACTGAAAGTGTTCAACCAATTAACAATTTGGGCGTTGCTAATTTAATCCCATCATTGAACGGATTCAGTGATAGTGCTTTTAGTCTGTTTCAATTTGTTTGTGATTTTTCAAGTGGAAGCATTGGCTATATCTGCAATGCCACTTTTAACAATAGTAAACAGACCAATTTCATGGTGTGAGATTGCCATTTTTTTCCCTTCACGTCTAATAATAATTCAGTAACTTATCCTTTCAAGCATGAAATTGGTGGTGGTACTGTAAATATTTTTAATGATTGGAGTTTTAATGACTGGGAATTGGTGTTGGTGAATGAACACCTATATACCCAATCCATGGACACCATTTCTAAAAATAAAAATAAAATATTTAAATTTTTTCATATTTAAAAAAATATGACAAATAAATAATATTCTACTTGAATTAATTTGTTTATCCGTACAATGACTTGTTTGGATTATTATTAAAAAATATTCACGTGGACACCTTTGCCACGTGGACCATCTGTCGACTCAAATTAGCTAAGAAGGGGGCTTGAATTAGCTAATAGAGAAGAACAGTAAATTTCGTAACTCTTTTCGCACCAAATTGCAACTAAGACAAGGTTGTATCTCGTAACTGAAATCGCACCAAAATCTGGAATCAAGTGCGAAAATGAAAAGCAATCCACACAAAAGAGACAACACAAAGATTTAGAGTGGTTCCCTCTAAATCCTATGGGTACATCCACTACTCAAGAATTCCCCTTGAGATTTCAAAAATTCACTATGTGACTTTTTCTAAGGTGAAGTCCAACCTCTTACAACCAAGCTTTTTCAAAAGATCAAGCTCAAATCTTTACAAGAGTTTTCCCTAGGCTCACTCTCTAACCTAGGCTTTTACAAAGGCTAAACCCAAACATATCCAAGAGTTTTCCAAGGCTCACTCTCTAACCTATACCCAAAGCTTTTTCAAAGGCTCAAGCTTCAAACCTAAAATTTTCTTAATTCTACTCAAGGTATGATTTTCAAACAACCCAAAGAGTGACTCACTCTTTGTTTATAATTTTAGCTCAAGAATCTCACAAAGGTGTATAAGCACAATTAGCAAGCTCTAACCAATTAGCCAAATCTTTAATTACTTGCCTTAGATGATTTTCTAGAGGGAAATGACATATATATAGTGTCCTTAAAGGCTCCCAACGGATCTATTGAAGAATACGACAAAAGAGAGCCTTTATTCAAAAGAGGACTTGAAATATGGTGGTAAATGACTTACAAAACTTACTGCCCGAGTAGCCAAATCTTCAAAATACCTCATTGATGCACTTGCGCCTTCTAGAATCCTTTTTTTACATCTTGGCACACCAATAAGACAATAAAAACGGCTAGTAGACTTAATTGGTGGAGGTTTTGAGCTCCTCTTCATCTCCCTCTTACATGTATACACATGGAAGTGTACTTTCTTCCTTTATCCCTTCAAGGGGTTGTTCTTGTCCCTTAGGTCTTCTAACAAGACAAGAAAAACGTCTACTCTGTCTTGCTCTTGGTTTTTGAAGTCTCAAAAGAATTTGGTGTCTAGGAGATAAGGTTGTGAAGAGAATGAATAAAACACACAAGGAAGAAGACACAAGTAAAGAAGCCGTTGGGGCTTCTTTATTTTTCACGTGAATTCAAAACACAAGCAGGGCATAGTTTTTAAAACAGGGGCTGGCCTTTCTTTTCTTCATACATGTAATCGGTGTCGCATGACTAAGTGAAGAGAACAAATGCAAAAATGGGCTAAAGAACATTATATGCATATAAAGGAAGAGATGGGCTGAAATGAAAGTAATGGCTCGATAGTCAAATGTTATAAGAGTTGAATATTTTAGAAGATGGGCTGAAACATTAGAAAGTAAATAATAGAAACGGTGATGGGCTTTTATCATTTAAAAACAAAAACTTTAATGAGCATGGGCTGGTGGTTTAAATATGATGGGCTGATAGTTTGTTAATGCAAACTGGGCTGAATGTTTAAAAGCCATGTGTTGGGCTGAATGTTAAAAACTAGCCCAACAATTTATACTCATTGGAAAACAGTGATTAAAATTTTGATTAAGTTAATTTTGACAATCAACTAAAAACAAATTACTTCAAACTAACATTCTCCCCTATTTTTGTTGATGTCAAATATGGACACATAAAATAACTCCCCCTCTTAAAAAGCTTCTATGCCTAATAATTTTTTAAACTTTTTAAAGGAACAGAAGAAAAGAGACCATAATGACCAAATATATCCAAAGCGAGAACAAAAAGCAGATGTCCACTTCTCTCTCCCCCTTTGACAACAGCAAAAACATAAGGGATCCATTAACCCAAAAAACAAGATACATGAAGAGGAGGTGTCAACACAATAGGTAAACACGTTCAAAAGAGAGGAAGCAATCAGCCAAAAACGCATATCGCACCAAACAAATGGAGAACCGAAACAATAGATCAACAAGCACAGAAAAGAAATAAGAGAAGATCATAAGCATAATTTAATATCCAAAAATAAAGTGCAAACCGAGTAGATAGTCAAAAGTAGGACTATCTACAATATTACTCCCCTGTATACAAATTCATAATAGGAATCCAACATCCAAAATAATAGAAGAGAAACAAGTTAGAGTAAAGTAATAAGAGTCCTAGACATGGTTATATAAGCTAGCATATGCAAATGTAACAAAAAAAGACGAGCTCAGAGAATGGAATTAGGCAACACTATTGTCTTGAGCATCGTCAAAGGCCTCGGATGAAGATGGAACAGGGGCTATTGGTGGAACAAAAATAGGAGGAACCCGGGAGGATAAATCAGCGAGCAGTTCAAGAATTTGAGCTTGTGTGGCAGCAACATCATCCAACTTGGCACCATGTGTATCGACCTTTGCAGTAGTATGGGCAGGATTGAAGTGCTGTTTTGGGTATCTTAACCCCCTGCATACGTGCAATCTGTGTAACAAGATGGCCATAGGATCTATATTTTGGCTTGTCAACCATGTGATGCAGGATAATGTATGCAGACATGACCCAAAGATCAGAATATGAGAAGTCAGTTGCGTGACCTGGTCGAGGAATAAGACACTTTATGAGGATCAGAAACAGTGCTCGATTAATCGGAGATAACAACCTATAGTTCCAAGACTCCTTGTCCAAATCAGGATCACTAAATAGTAAGGCTTTTTGTGTTTCAATATTAGGAGTGTCCGGACAATCATGGGGAATACTTGACCGTGGTTTGAAGAACTTAATGCGAAGATCCCTAAAATTCAATGCACGCCTAATAATTGCCACATGAATGGTAATTTTGGTGCCTAAAAATAAACTAGTGATGTGATCTAAGGGACCGGTTTTTGGATGACGTTTGAGAGTGGAATAAAATTCAGCAACACCAGCATGACAATAATCAAGAGGAAATGAAAGCAAAGAAGTGAGATTATGTTCACTAAGCTTCCTAGAGATCCCTAGGCCATCAAAATCACACAAACGCACTAGATGAGGATCAACATAAGATGATACCTTCTTCTTCTTATTTTTCTATTTAGGTCCTGCCTTTGATGTGCCAATATCGTTAGTGGCATCCAATTCCGAGTCAGTGGCATGCTCATCGGATTCTGAGGGCTCTTCAAGTCCATCATCCACCTTTTGCTTTCCTATGGCTTTAGTAGAAAGCTTAGACTTCTTCTGGGCATGTACATGCTCGGTAGTCATTGTACTTTGTCGCTTCTTTTTCAGGATAGAAGGGGCAGAGTGGGGTTCTGGACTGGGATTCCTGCAGTTGCGGGTGCTTGAGAAGAAGGAGCAGCAACTAATTTTGGGCGGTGCCACTTGTATCGGCCGGCGAGGCGCTTGATGCGTTGTTTCTTGATGCTGCTTGGTATGGCAGCGGTCGGTGGTGGAGCGGATGGAGCATGGTTCTCCGGGGATGCACTAGACAGCGGCGCAGCTTCAGTGGACAGCGATGGTGCAAATGATGGTTGCTTATTCGCTGATGGACTGTCTTGGTTAGAGGAAGACGAAGAAGCAAAGGCAGGAGTAGGCCGAGGCAGGGCAGGAAGACACAACAACCCATTAGTGGTGATGGGTGATTGCTTCGGTGCCTCAAAGCTCTGTTCGCTGTTAGGTCGTGGCGGCAACCGTTAGAGGAACGGGTTCTGGAGAGGCATGCCGACGAGCTGGTGCAGACACAAGAGAAGGCGGCGGTGAATCCTTCGTGAGGTCAACCCGGTCGGGCTCGGAGGACTTCATGGTAGACGCCCGGAAGATGTCCTTGAGATGGGGAGATTGTCGAGGTCGCTTGACGGTGACCGGAGGTACTCCCTTCTTCGATCTCATGGCAGCTGAAGTCTAGAAGTGGTGGCAATTGAGGGAGTGCGGCGGCTAGGGTTAGAAAATAAAATTGGGAATTTTAGTTTTGAGAAGGAGAGAGAGAGAGAGATGGGATAGGTAACGGGTAATGCTTGAGGTTTGAATAAAACAATGTGTTTTGTGAAGAAACCCTTCCCCTTTTCCAGTATGTGATTTTTTTGTGTAGATAAAATCAGAAGAGAAAACTAAACAAAAATTGGTTGTAAAAACAAAATGGGGTAAGATGTAACCCTTTTGCCACCCAAAATGGGAGACAGTAGGTCTGGTTTTCAGATGTAACTCTTTTTCCTCCCAAAATAAGTGATAGTAGGTCCGGTTGTAAAATGTAAGCGAAAATGCACCAAATTGGCCTCTCAAAAGATTGTTTCCAACCAATAATCTCCTTTCCACCAATCCAAGGTAGAGACACTCAAGACCATTTTCCACCATGTTTTCCATCATTGCTCATGTATGAAATGCATGAATTCAATATGCACAAATCAACTAGATAAACATCAAAGATATAAAAGGATACTAAAAGGATATAAAATGATTCCAATCAAAGGATGAGTATTTCTAATCTTCAATCACTACTCATCCTTGCTTTCTTACAAAAGGAAAAAAATCAAGATTTTGGTACCCAATTCATTTTGAGTCCTTGGGGGTTAGTCATGGTACCTTTTGGTACTCAAATATACTTGATATGACAATTTCTTTGTCTAAGCATGCAAGTACCAGTACCATGGCCATATTTTCTACAAAAGTAACATGTGATTGAAGGATTATAAGATTGTTCACATCTAGCAAAATTGTCATAGCCAAAGACTCTTGCATTGTAAGATTGTTGCCTACCACCATAGGTATATGCCTTAGCATGGTTATAAAATGATCTAGCTCTATATGCTTGTGCTCTAGAATTGTGACCATAATATCTAATATTATAAGCAAATGATCTTCTACCATGAGTATATGGTCTTGCATAACTTCTCCTTCTATATGCTTGTGGTCTACCATGTTGAGCATGTGATTTTGTGTTATGAACATGTTTTCTAGCATCATGATCAAATGGTTTAGCATGTTCAAATGGTGTAGCATTATAAGAAGATGAGGCCCCATGTTCATATGTCTTAGCATTAAGCACAAAAGGTTTAGCACCATATGACACATTAGATGCACCTAATTCCTCTTTTTGCAAAGGGTTTCTTTGTTGTCCTAAAAGAAGATTAAGACCATTTGTACCATTAGTAAACTTCTCTATTGTACTCTTCAAATCAACAACTTGAGATTTAAGATAATCATTCTCTTTTCCCAACACATCACAAGCACAAACATTAGAGGATAATTTCTTATTAAGTTCATTGTAAGACTTATTAAGAGCATACTTTTCTTCTTCAAGAGTCATAAGTTGCTTTTTATAAGCTAGATTCTTTTTCAAAGACTTCTCAAGTTTATCATTCAACTTAAAGAAAGCATCATGCAATTCTTCAAATGTAAAGTCATCGGAAGAATCCATTACCTCATCATTTTCAAGTGCCATGAAGCAAAAGGTTGCAACCTCATCATCTTCCGAATCACTTGAAGAGGTATCATCATCATCCCTTGTTGCCAAGACTTTTTTTCCTTTGCTCTTGAGTGAATCATGCCTTGTTCTCTTCTTGTAAGGGCAATCGGTTTTGATGTGTCCTGGCTTGTTGAACTCAAAGAAAATAATGGATTCTCCTCTTGTCTCACCATGCTTGGAATTGTTCAAGTTCTTCATATCCTTTTGTAGCTTTTTCATCTTGAGAAACTTCATAAACTTTCTTGTGATGAGAGCCATATCTTCATCTTTGTCATTTGTATCTTCACTTGGCCCTAGCATCTTCAAGGCAAGATTTTGCTTCTTCTTTTCTTTGCCTTCAAACTTCGTTCCACAGACAATTAAGGAGCCAATTAGTTCATTGTAAGATAAGATATTAAGATCTTTGGCCTCTTCTATTGCCGTGACTTTAGCTTCCCACTACTTACTCAAAGACCTCAATACTTTGGTAACCTTCTCCTTATCACTAATGACCTTACCAAAACTCACAAGGTTATTGCATAGAGTAGTCAACCTAGTGCTCATGTCATTAATGGACTCATTAGGCATCATTGCAAAGGGCTCATAGTCTCCCATTAGCCTATTAGTCTTAGACTCCTTGACTTGATTAGTTCCCGCATGAGTAGTTCACAAAAATTTCCAAATCTCATGAGCACTCTTACAAGTCCTAATTCTCTCAAACTCCTCTTTACATAAACCACATAACAAAGAATTTCTAGCCATGGCATCTAGAGTACCTTTCTTCTTCTCATTTTTACTCCAATCACTCAAAGGTTTAGGTGGCCTATTCCAACCACTCTCAACTATCTCCCAAGTTTCCAAACCTTGGCCCTCTACAAATATTTGCATCCTAACATAAAAAATTAACCCCATTAAAATAAGGAGCTTTGTGGATGTTGAAACCCTCAAAAGCCATGCTCTTTACTCTAGGAGGTTAATCCAAAATCAGAGAAACCAAGCTCCTCTACCAATTATAGGCCCAAACTAGCTAAGAAGAGAGGAGAGGAGGGGGGTTGGGGGGGAGGGGGGGGTGGCGTTTGAATTAGCTAATAGAGAAGAACAGTAAATTTCGTAACTCTTTCTGCACCAAACTGCAACTAAGACAAAGTTGTATTTGTTGAAAATAATGTTTTGCTAACATCTCTTTATCTCATTCAGGTTTTGATAATGACAAATCAACCTTGTATTAAGATGATCATTATTACGGAGCAAAAAGAAATAATCAAAAGCAAAGCCTTATGACATCAAGAGTTCAAGAATGGATGTGACAAGATCAAGCAAGAAGAAAAAGAAGAGTGACAAGATCAAGCAAGAAGAAAAAGAAGAGTTAGGAACTCAATTTTGTACAAGGTTAAACATTCAATGTCTCTAAGTTATTGGCTCAAACAAAATCACTTTTACTCATGCATCAATTTGATTTTATTTCAATCATATTTATGTCTTCCGAGCCATGAACATCGGTGTCCCAATTTTGAACATCGATGTCCTGCCGTG
>JAKUCV010006206.1:0-33175 GCA_028386065.3 Turnera subulata
AATTGGGAAGTGGGGAGGCCAAACTGAAGTTGTAAATCTTTTTCCCGTCGAGGAAACTGAACTCGCACACGGCGGAGACCGAGTTGAGGGACCCAACTCGGTGTAGAATCGCGACGGAGACAATGACTAAGAAAAGATTAAAAGGAATGGTTGATGCTGCTTGTATCCTCCTCCTCATTTCTTTTCCTTTTTAGTAGTATAATAGTGTGTGTTTTTCTGGATTTGATTTTTCACGCCGCTGTTCTGTTTTCATACATTGTTGGCACGGTGAAGTGTCCAGGACAGGCCAAATGCGTACTGGACGGGACAAAGATTTGTGCTTTTTTTTTTAATTTATATATATTTGGGAAATTGAGTTATGGTTAATTGAATTCTTGCTACAGATTTTTTTTTTTTTTGAACTGAGAAATCTTGGCTTTAGTTCTTAGTATTCAAACCTCAAACCAACCATAATTAGATAATTTGACAAAAAAAAACAGTTGTGTGTTGATAATCTCCAATGGTAAATTTGTTTTAATTATTCGATCTCCACTCATCCGTAGTTGTTTTTTTGGATAATCAACTTAATTTTTTTTTGTTATTTGATAATCTCCATACCTTCTGATGACAAGACAGTTTGGATTGCAATGGATAATAAACAAAGGATCTAAGAAATAAATACAATATAACAATACGCATCAACTATGATACATACCAATTGAATGCTCCACAATAAAATTCTAACTTTGCCGAATTAATCATTTAAATTATTTTTTTTGTTCCCCCACCATTGCTAATACTATAATTGTAAAGATCCAACAATAAGATGTGTATAGGAAGACACAAACTCACCATGGAAAAAAAAAAATCAGTGATATTTATTATGTTAAGTATCTATCAAAAAAAATAATAATAAATGGATAGCTAAACAAACATAATAAAATACATATTATGTTTTGAACATTGTAACATAATTTTGTGGTCAAAAAAAAATTTTGACCATAAAATTGAAAAAGCTTGGACCGAGATTTACTTAACTTCAAGTTAGGCATAGAAAGGAAGACATTATTTTTAATGACCTAAAAAACTCAACAACAAAATAACCATTAAATATCGAGTAAATGACATATTTAGGGTCCGTACTATTTCAAAAGTATTGTTTGGGGGTATTTACTATCTTTTCCCCTTTTATAGGTCTGTACTCTTATTTTTTGTTCTTTTTAGGGGTCTCGGGCAGTCCATGTCATCAGCGGGGCTGCCCGAGCCCCCTAAACGTACGGACGCTATAACTTCTCGTCTGGAACTAATAACTCATTATGGCCATTTTCTTGTTCCCAATCGTTTCCTTAGGGGTTAGTACATCAGTTTTTTGCTATTTTTTCAAGTTTCGAGGAGAGTGGAGACTAATACTGTCCTTTACACTATGTTAAAATAAGAACGTGGAAAAAAAATGAACCAAAATGAGTTTCGGACGAGAAGTTATGGCCATTTTCGAATTTACCGCACGAGTTTTATGATAATTTTTCAAATTTCGAGCTAAGCCTGGAGACTGATACTATCCATTAGACCATGTTAAAATAATAGTGAGAAAAAAAATTGAACCAAAACAAGTTCCAGACAAGAAGTTATGACCATTTTCGACCTTACGGTAGTTTCCCTAGGGGTTAGTACACGAGTTTTCGCATATATAGGGTCCGTACTATTTCAAAAATATTGTTTGGGGGTCTGTACTATTACTTGTCCCTTTTACGGGTCTGTACTGTAACGTCCCGGCTTGTCGACTGTCACTACAGACCAACACGGGACCTTTCCGACATGCTTTGTCCTCACTCGCACGTTTCCGGGGAAAACGTCCCAGGAGGTCACCCATCCTAGAATTTCTTCAAGTCAAGCACGTTAAACTTTAGAGTTCTTCTGGAATGAGCGCCGAAAATGTAGGTGCACCTTGTTGATATAGTTAGTACCCATCAAACCGTTTAAGCTATTCTCGATTGTGCAGCCCCATACCTGTACAATCTCGAAATCACTTCTTTTGAGCTATTCTTAATTATACAGTCCTATACCCGTATAATTATGAAATCGCCCCAACTGTGCAGCCCCATCCCTACACAGTCTCAGGATCTCTCCTATTCCGGTGTGGATTCGGTTCATTCGTGTGCCCCTCCGTCTAGAAGCCTGCCAGAAGCCGCTCCTTGTCCATGCTCATCCTGGCACCAGCGTACACTTCCCGCCCTCATAGACCCCGGGGTGTCACATGTACTCTTATTTTTCGTTCCTTTTAGGGGTCTCGGGCAGCCCCGCTGATGATGTGGACTGCCCGAGACCCCTAAAAGGGACTAAAAATAAGAGTATAGACCTGTAAAAGGGACAAAAATTAGTACAGACCCCCAAACGATACTTTTGAAATAGTACAGACCTAAATATGTCATTTACTCATTAAATATCTTGTTTTTTCGAGCTCAATACTAAATAAATGAATTGTCACAAAATTTTGGAACTACAAATTGACTTAAATCTTTTTGTTACTTGATAAACTCCATACCTTCAAATGGGAAAGCCTAGTTAGGATTGCAATGGATAATAAAACAAAGGATTTAAAAAAAAAAATACAATATAACAATACACAACAACTATGATATATACTATAAGAATGCTCCACAATACAAACACTAAGAAAATTTCAACTTTGCTGAATTAAACATTTAAATTATTCTTTTTGTTCCCCACTATTGCTAATAGTATAATTGTAAAGATTGAAGGATAAGATGTGTAGGAAGACACAGGCTCACTATGAAAAAAAACAATGATATTTATTATGTTAAACATCTATTAAAAAAATAATAAATGGATGGAAACTATGTCAAATCCAGCCCGGTCTGGCCGGCTCAACCCAGGTAACCGTGACCCAGAGGCAAATCTGGGATTTTTACCCCTCCATCAAAAAACTGGTGGGGTCAGTACGGGTTCTTCGGATCTTTCGGGTTTAATGACCCGTTTTCGGTTTTATCAGGTTAAGAATCAAAATTTCCACAATTTTATCTTGATGGTTAGACCTTTTATTGGACTATTTCTAGAAAAATGAATTTTCTTCACTATTAATTTTAATACCGATCAGATCCAATTGAACTCCAGTTATGAAGCACCCCGACCCGTATTTACCGTAGTACACTAAACACGTGCCGAAACTATTCATATTAATAGAACAGACAGTACATCGTAGTCAAAATACTACACAGTAAATCCAAATACATCATAAACATCATCCGTCTCCCATATACGGAAACCATTATTCAACTCAAACACAGTGCTCAATAGCAGTAGCAGATAGTATCAGTAATATACATATCATAGGAAAACAACAACACAGCATCATACAACAGTAGAATTATAAAACAGCATCATATGCAATGGACAGCAGCGGAAGACTTATGCACATGCAACGGAGGTATGGATCCGGAGTCAGGTGGAGAAAGCAGCAGCCATCGAACATCGTACCTGAACTACGAAGCAACTTAACCTACTGGATGAAACCCCGCAGGCGAGGGGTGAGTCCGAAGTGCTCACCGACGAAGGATAAACAGTGATATGCAAGCAACCGTAATACTTAAAGACAATCACAGACAAGCAACAACATATCTCAACAACTGAGCCAAGGCCAAAAGAATGCTTAATTATTATTACCAATTTTATCTTCCGGGCCCCCGTCACTGGACAAGCTAGGGTCGTACCTGGTTATCAATTAATTCCGGATGCTAGGTCAAGAACCAATCCACATATCAGAACAACCGGATATTCGGCATATCCGAGCCACCGCGGATATTCGGCATATCCGAGCCACTGGGTATTTGGTATACCCTAACCACAGGCGACGTCATGCCAACCAGATATTCGGCATATCTGGGCCACTGCGGATATTCGGCATATCCGAGCCTCTGGGTATTTGGTATACCCTAACCACAGGCATCAAGCCAAACGAATATTCGGTATATCCGAACCACTGGGTATTCGGTATACCCTAACCTCAGGCAACAAGCCAACAAACCAAGTAACCGACCATAGCATCCCAAAATTAATTTCCAACCATCGGGTCGTACCACTACTTTCCACATGACAATGATAACAACATCTCAAATCAATTCCAATTCCAATTTCATATTCCAATTTCTTTTTCTCAATTTCCACAGTCAACAGTTCAACATCAATCTCAGCATAATATCCACAGAATCAATATCACAGCCCAATGGCAACAATAATATCCACAACAGTCAATCAGCCAACAATCAACAATTCAGCAGTTCAATCGAACAACAAAGCACACAAAGTATTATAGGCAACATAACAAGGGTTATCCATCCTCACCTTAGCCGATAATCAATTATGGAATTGCCCAGCAAGTTCCAAGTCCGGTTCCTCAGCAAACTGCTCGTTATCAACTCCTATATCAATCAAATAATATGCACACATAAGATGGTATGCAAATGCCATGCTAATACTGTTTACCGTAAATTAAATATAAACTCGGCTCGGTTACTCTCCCGGATTAATTTTCCATTATTATCATCATTCACCATTTATTTTCAAGTGCTAAAATACTATTCTATATTTACTCCTATACCCGGGTATTATTCCGGTATTTTATTACCTTGATAATACCCTTTCCAAAATTATTCCCTTATTATATATATTTATTTTCCATAATCTACCATATATATTATTTTTTTCCCAGTATATTACCTCCACAGATTATTTCTACTTTCCCAAGTTGTTATTCCCAAGACTAAAATTCCTATTTTTATTATTTTCCCTCCACTTTATTTCTTTTTCAGATTTCTTTTTCTCATTTTCTCTTCTCTTCTTTTTTTTTTTAAAATCGGGCTGGGCCAAGTCCAAACCCAGCCCAAGGCCCAAGCTAAGCCCAGGCGCACAGGATCAAGGCAGCCGTCCCAGGCGCACAGGACCAGCCCAGACCCGCGCCAGGCCCAGCACCCACGGTCTCAGCCCAACAATCCCAACCTGTTCTCCAAAACGGGTTGACCCGCGACCCATGCTATGCATCCGGGTCAAGCCTCTTCCAACCGGGTCGTGCTCACCTGCAACGACGGGACGGCGCGAGGAAGCGGCACAGGGGCGAGGCGGACGCTGCGAGGGAGTGCGACGCAAGGGCGCGACGGCAGGTGGTGCTTGGCGGCGGCGGCTGCGTCGGTTGCAGCGACGAGGAGGAGCGAGGCGGCGCGACCCACGGCAGAAGGAAAGGCGGGTCCGGCGGTGGCTTCGTGACCTCCCTGCAGTGCGTGAGGAGGACGGCGACGACGGCGGAGGAAGAAGCAGGTGGTGATGGCGACGAGCTGAACGACGACGGAGGGAGGCGCGGGAGGTGGTGTTCTCGGGTGGAGGTGGTCGGCCGGTGTGGTGGAAGAAAAGAAAAGAAAAGGATGGGGAAGGGCTGCTCAAAACGACACAGTAGCGGCGTGTGTCTTTGTGTGTTTATTATTTTATTTTTTTTTTTGATTAAGTTGATTGCAGAAGAAAACTGGGCAGAGGAGGAGAAATGAAGAAGAATATGGTGATGTGCAGGTAGTGGCGTAGGGTGAGGCTGAAGAAGAATAATTTAAAGGCAGCAAAATCACTGGTAAATCACATGTATAATAGATAGTTCACAGGCTGAATAGGAATTGGCGGCTGAATAATTGAACTTCAATTATGCAGTTACTATGCTGCATGTGAAGTATGACCCACCTGGACCAGAAAATATCCGGTATACCCACTTATCTTATTTCTGGTCCGATAATTTGAGGATAAACCCAACTTTTTCCGAAAATTCCCGGACCCGGAAAAATCCCAACTTGGTCCGTAAAATCCGCAGAAAAATCCCGAGCGTGGGACCAGGCTCAGTTTCGGAATCCAATACTCAATTTACCATAATTTAATTACCCAAGATTAAAAATCATTGGTAAATTACTGTAACTTAACTTAAATAGTCCCGGTAAAAATGAAATTTTTTACCTGGGCTGTTACAAGTTAGACCTCTAAACCCGCGACCAGACCATTATAACGGGTCAATGGCCGGGCCAGGTTTAATAACCTTGATGGAAACATAATAAAATATATATTATTTTATATTTTTTGAACATTGTAACCTAATTTAGAGGCCAAATAAAAATTTTTGACCATAAAAATGAAAAGCTTGGACCGAGATTTACATTTCAAGTTAGGTATAGAACAAATTTGAGGAATATTTTTTTTAATGAACTAAAAAAACCCAAGAACAAAATAACCATTATATATTTTGTTTTTTTAGCTCAAGCATTAAATAAATGAATTATCACAAACTTTTGAACTACAAATAAATGTGAACTTGCCCTTGGTGAATTTGTCCTTCATATTGTTTGGTATATTGTGTTGAGTTGTGATTAAAATTTAAATTAGTTAGTTAACTGTATTATTTTACAATAAGTTATTATAATAAATAATTTATTATAAACTTATTGGATTAAGAACTTTGTATTTAAACTTTTGTATCAAATCGTCCGCCAACCGAATTTGGCGTGAAAGAGAAAAAGAAATCATGGACTCTACCGACTCGCTAAACCCTAACAGAGCATTAACAGACACTCGCTTCTCCGACCTAAAACCTCCCCTCTCCCGGCCGGTTCTCGACGCCTTAACCCAAGCCGGCTTCCACCGCTGCACCCCCGTTCAAGCCACCACCATCCCCTTACTATGCGGCTACAAGGACGTCGCCGTCGACGCCGCCACCGGCTCCGGCAAAACCCTGGCCTTCGTTGTCCCCCTCGTCGAGATCCTCCGCCGTTCCTCTTCCCCTCCCAAACCCCACCAGGTGCCTTAAAGTCTCCACCTTTTGTTGATTTTCCGATTTTTGTATGCTATTGCTGTAGTGGGTATCTGCTAAGTTTGCTTTATCTTGGTATTGTTGGATTTTTTACTGTAATTTGTGTAATTTGGATATAATTTGGTTATTTTGATTTAAATTTGGTATCTTAATCTTTGGTGGCGGTTGTTTTAGGTGATGGGGATAATCATTTCTCCTACAAGGGAGCTGTCTTCCCAAATATATAGTGTGGCACAACCCTTTATTGCTACGTTATCGAATTTTAAGTCCGTGCTTCTTGTTGGGGGTGTGGATGTGAAAGCTGATTTGAAGAGGATAGAGGAGGAAGGAGCTAATTTACTGATTGGGACTCCTGGAAGGCTGTTTGACATAATGGAGCGCTTAGACATTTTGGATTTTAGAAATCTTGAGGTTACTGATCCAATCTCTTAAATTCTATTCCCGCCTTATCTAAAAATTGTTTTCGGTTATTGCTTGGTTGGGGAAGATGGTTTGATGTGAAGTGAAAGGATGGCTGACAAGTTTTGGTTGATTTTTGTTTGCATTGATGGACCAGGTTCTGATTCTGGATGAGGCTGACAGGCTCTTGGATATGGGATTCCAGAATCAGATTACTTCCATTATATCTCGATTACCCAAGCTTCGCAGAACCGGTCTCTTCTCAGCCACTCAAACTGAGGCGGTTGAAGAGTTGTCCAAAGCAGGACTAAGGAACCCTGTTAGGGTTGAAGTTCGAGCTGAAACAAAGTCGACAGGTTCAACGGCATCAGATCAAATTGTTCCTTCCAAAACACCATCCGGCCTTCACCTTGAGGTACATATTTTCTGAATATTGTACTAAATTTTTGGTTTTGTATTTGTTTTATGGGTAATCCACCTCTGGTTATCCGTGGTGAATTCCATTTTCTGGTGGATAACGATAAGAGTAACGGGAATTATACTATTTATAGCTTATGAAGTCATTGCTTCCCTTTTCTCTTTTGTTTTTGCTTCAAAAGTTGGGATGTCTTACCATTGCATGCGTGCCTGGCAGAAAGAATGGTTTCTGTTTTCTCTATATTCTGGATGGTTATCCTAAAGTTGAAGAAAATGTTTCCTGTCTCTCTTTAATGGAATTTATTTATTGTTTCCGTAACTGTAAAGCTGAAGAAAGTCAGACAGTTAAGTCCGTGCGTGTAGAGATCCATGCACATATATGCATCTGAAAGCAGGATTGTTTGGTTGAAGAATAATATTTTTTTCCTCTTCCTTTCTGCAGTATTTGGAATGCGAACCAGATAGGAAACCTTCACAGCTTGTCGACCTTCTTATTAAAAACCGGTCTAAAAAGATTATAATGTGAGTTTTTCCCTCTATTCTCAAATGGGCAATGGAACATTGTTAATTTAGGGCCAGTGATTTCAACAAAAGATGGTCTTTTGCTTTTACAGATACTTCATGACTTGCGCTTGTGTTGATTACTGGGGGGTTGTTCTTCCACGTCTTGCTGTTTTGAAGGGCTTCTCTTTGATACCTCTTCACGGCAAGATGAAGCAGGTATTTGTTAAGATAGGATAATGTGTTAACATTCTTGAATTGATTGTTTATATTCTGTCTGACATCCACATAACTGTACCTGCCAGCCTGCGAGAGAGAAAGCACTGGCATCTTTTACATCTCTCAGCAGTGGCATTCTTCTATGTACTGACGTTGCAGCACGTGGACTGGACATTCCAGGTGTTGATTGTATAGTGCAGGTGCCTTCATCATTTATTTTTTTGGCGCATCAGAAGTTATTATTCTTTTCCTTTCCATCTTTTAGTTTCTGTTTATTTTTGTTAGAAATGATATCTTGTTCTTACAGTATGATCCTCCACAAGATCCAAATGTTTTCATTCATAGAGTTGGTCGAACTGCTCGTTTGGGTAGAGAAGGAAGTGCTGTGGTTTTCCTTTTTCCAAAGGTACATTTCACATGCTTGCATCCATTTGAATCGTCATCACTGTTTCATAAGCTACTCTACCACCTCTTTCTTGGATTTATTTAATTTTTTTAGTGATGGTTGCCATGTTCTTTATTATGATAAAGCTGATTAATTCAGTTAAACTCATGCAGGAGGAAGCATATGTAGAATTTCTGCAAATAAGAAGGGTTCCTCTTCAGGAGAGGAAATGCACAGACGATGCTCCTGACGTAGTACCTCAGGTGAGCTCTATAGTACTTGACAAAATGGGTATGGATAGATCAATTTCTCCTGACTAACTTCATGATGGTATTAACACGCCACATTGGACTGTGAAGAATGACAGTTGAGCTGATTGGACATTACAATATTAACCTTATAAAACAAAAGATAATTATTTTTCAGCCCTCTGCATCATTTTTAATTGTACTTTGATTTGATACTCACTTGTGCCTTCTGGTGCCATCAAATGGTTGGATGTTGGACCAGTTGCCTGTGCATATTATGATTTGTTGCTTTTGCTACTTGTTATATGCTGATATTGGACTTGACAATGAGACACCCTAGCCCCCCATTTTGTTTCCAGTTTTCTCATTCTCTGACTAATGATGATAAAAACTTTTGATCCTATCTGGTTCCAGATCCGGTCTGCTGCCAAAAAGGACCGTGATGTTATGGAGAAAGGTCTCAGAGCATTTGTTTCTTTTGTCCGTGCATATAAGGAGCATCACTGCTCTTACATTTTCAGGTGCTTATTATTCTTCTCCTGTGCTTATCTTCGCTCTCATTCAGTAGGACTTCCTTTCACATTTGAAGATCTATTTGGGAGCATGACTGGGTAATAGCTCTTCATTTATGTTTTTCATCTGGCAGATGGAAAGAGCTTGAGATTGGGAAGTTGGGCATGGGATTTGGCTTATTGCAGCTCCCCGCAATGCCTGAGGTGAAACACCATTCACTTTCCACTGAGGGTTTCATACCAGTTGAAAACATCAATTTGGAGGACATCAAGTTCAAGTAAGAATTATTTGTCTACCTATTTATGTTCCACTTTGTGTATTATCACGAATATACCTACCTTGGTAATTGGTAGCTCACTGATGAGATTTGAATCAAGTGGTTTATCTCTCTAGGATTTTCCCATAACTGATATTAAGTAGTCTGATCTCCTCTTAGGATAATTCTCTACCAGTGTTTCGACATTTGGTCAATTGTTCCCAACCAATATTATTCTTTAATGCTGAGAATGGCTTTATTTGTTTCAGATACCTGTTTAGCCCCAACCTCGCTATGCATGTCTCCTTGTTCTAGATTAAATTATTAACCTTTCTAAGGGAAGCCGGTGTTAATATCTTACAATAATGTGTGATTAGGGATAAATCTCGTGAGAAACAAAGAAAAAGGAACCTGCAAGCAAAGAAAGAAGCAGAAAAGGAGCCAAAACCCCAGAAGCCAAAAAAGAACTCTAGTACTGTTACTGCTGCCATGAGAAAGAAAACAGCCAAACAGAGACGAGTGACCCAAACAGCTGAAGACGAAGAGGAGTTGGCTCGGGACTATCGACTGCTAAAAAAGCTTAAGAAGGGCGCTATTGATGAAGATGAATTTGCGAAGCTAACAGGAACCGAGGAGTTGGCTTGAGTCATGCATCTTGTGGATGGCCATTGTTTGAATGCGGATGAGGATTTGGCTCAAGAGCATTGGTTACCTGGAAATTCGAGAGCAATTGCTGATCCAGTTAGAATATGATGAATTTACAGGAACACAAGATTTTGCTAGGAAACTCAGTTTTCTGCCGTTGTTGGGCTTCAAACCAAAGAGCGTGAAGTACTTCTCAGGGTTGAAGATGCAAGACTTTCTCGTTGCAAAGGAGAAATTTTCTGAAGCCGATAACAATTATGATACTTCACAGGAAATGGAGAGGTCCCGGTTAGTTTCAGTTAGAGACGGTAGTTTGGTAGCAGCAGAAGTTTCCCCCCTTCCATAGATATCTGTTTCCTCAAATTTCATGTTATTTGCTTCGGTATCATATAGTGCGACTGTCTGAAGAAAAACTCGTCAAAGCACGGGAGTTGTATCTAAGATTTTGGTTACTAGGGTACTTAATATGTAGTTGTCATAATTTGGGGGTCGCCTTTAGCTAGAGAGTTTGGTTCTATTTGTAACCTGACCAACGAATTAAATGTGAAGATGATAAAAAAAAAGCACCTGCAACTGTTATTCCTGTCAAGACCTCAGATTTTATAAGATGTGACGACTTGTACGTTTCTTTACAAGAAAATCAGATTTCCATTGAAGAAAGAGGTGAACGGCAAAGGGGTAATTCAATGGCTGTTTTCGGAATCCGAGTCATGTCATACATCACCTGTCCACTAATTAATCATGGTTCTAAACCCAGCCCATAAACGGGTATGATAAGGATAGAAATGACAACTAAATTGACATCCATGTTGATCGAGGCTTCCACGCAATTTCCCAGTGCTGGCCTGACCATACCTGCCGCTGTCTATTTTTCTACTTGATTGCCCAATACTTCACCACCATCCCTCTTTGTCGTGTACAAATACATTCAACCACTTAATTAGACAACAAACTACAGGAGGTAAGGCAAGTTCAATAAAAGAAATAAGGGGGAGAAAAGACCTAGGAACTCTTCATTTGTTTCATTTGTTGTCCTAACCTATATAAAACTCCGCTTCGTTCTTTCCTGGGAATGCTACTAACATAGATTACATAAAAATTTTTGGCCGAGTGGTAGCACATGCCTTTTCTTTACTTTCTGCTCGTTTCTCACAAGGGTAATACAAAAAAAAGAAAGAGTTAGTCACAAGAAGCAGCCTTACCATGGGCTGCCGTCCATACTAAAACCCACATCTGAACTCTTGCCCTTTTTTCTGGGGATATACTAAGTCATCTAAATTGCATTGCTAACGATATATAATCTCAAGACGCAACAATCTCTGCAAGTCGTTGCCCTGTACGGTGTGCAATAAAGTCTAGTCTTCGCTTAAGTCTTTGATGACAACTACATAATTATGGCTTTGCCTTGTTCGACCCATAGACGCTTATGCACTCTTCTTTTCCCGTTTTAAAAGTTTCCCACCAAGCAGATGCTAGTTGCAGAATATTATAATGTTTCATAATAAATGCCAGTTGGAGAGTCTGCTAAAATTGACTTAATAATGACAGGAGGATCATATGTAATCTGGTGCATGTTTGGAATCTGCCGGCTTACTGTATTAATGCAACTAGTAGTTGACTTTCCTTCTCCTTGAACTCCCCTCAAAACAAACTCAGAAACCAGAAAGAAAGAAAGAAAGAAGGCCAATCCTCACTCTCTAACATATTTACCATGGATCCTGCTCCTCCATTGGACCCATCAAAGCCATCTATACCCGTTTCCTATCCCATCATGACTCTTGAGGACTTGGCCTCTCGTTCTTACTTCAAGTCCTTTCACTATCCGTACAACAGGTCCTCTGTCCCTATTGAGAGTTCTGTTCTGGATAGCAGGCCCAGGATTCTTGTGTGCCACGACATGCATGGTGGTTATGTAGATGATAAGTGGGTGCAGGGTGGGACGAATCCTGATGCTTATGCAATATGGCATTGGTATTTGATCGATGTCTTTGTTTACTTCTCCCATTACTTGGTTACTCTGCCTCCACCTTGCTGGACTAATACTGCTCACCGCCATGGCGTTAAGGTACACATTAGTGACTTGGGATTGAATACTGCCCAAAGTTTAACTTCATTTTTTATTTGTATAAGCTTAAGTTTGTAGTTTGTGTTGATCCTTTACATGGTAGCAAACTTTTATGACTCGATTCAAATTTCTGCTGGTAGGTGTGGTCCTAAGAATAGTTTTACATACTTACATGTGTACATGTCATTATATAGCATTTGACCTATTATTTAATTTGGCATGGATGGAGAGGGCTGAACCAGCTTAATTACATGATCAGTACTGATGCATTTGTTTGTGATCTATCTACTGATGGAATTTGGATTATGATCGTTTGTGTTTTCATGACACTAAGGTGCTGGGAACTTTCATCACAGAAGGGGATGTAGGGAGAACAATTTGCAATAAATTGCTTTCAACTAAGGAGTCTGCTGACATGTATGCCGATCTGCTGGTGGAGCTTGCTGTTGCTTTGGGTTTCGATGGATGGCTGGTATATAGCTATGAGCCTTTGACAGCTTTTAGATTGTGTGTTTAATTCTAATTTCTTATACTTTTGATGAGTACCATACGGTGTACTTTAGTTTCATAATAAATTCTGAGATTTTCTTTGGACAACATATAGACTTTTGTATGACTTGAAAATTTCAGGAAAGAAATATCAGAAGAGATTGAGATAACCTCTTCTGTTGTTGTTCATGATCGTTTGTACCAAATCTTACTTGCAGCTCAATTTCGAGATTGAGTTAGACAAGGGGCAGATCCCAATTCTGAAGGAATTTATCAGCTATCTAACCCAGACTATGCATTCTAAAGTGCCTGGATCTTTAGTCATATGGTGAGTTTAGTTGACACAGCATTTCATCCTTGCTTCGGGGACTATAAATCACACCTATCCTTCTCAAGGTTTTATATAATTTGTATTTGTAATACGTGCAGGTATGATAGCGTAACAGTTGATGGAGAGCTCCTATGGCAGAATCAATTGAATGACAAGAACAAACTCTTCTTTGATAACTGTGATGGAATATTTGTAAACTACACCTGGGAGGTATTTTGCCACCTCTTTCACTTCATGGGAAATCAGCATACACCAGTTTCAGTTTTCTTCTTATATCACAAATCATCCTGTTTCTCTGTGCAGGAAGACTATCCAAAACTTTCAGCAGCTGTTGCTGGTGATAGAAAGCATGATGTGTATATGGGGATAGATGTATTTGGAAGGGGTACCTATGGTGGTGGAGGATGGGATGTAGGTATCACATAAAGCTTGTAATGTTATTATTGCAAGCTGTAGTATAATTTACATGATAGGTTCATATGCATTTTCACAGTCATACTTCAGCTGAAAAAGATGAAAAAGAAATCTTTTCTGTCAGATGATAATAAGTTTTTGGACTTTGCAGACAAACGTTGCACTAGACGTGTTGAAGAAGGATGATGTATCAGCTGCCATATTTGCACCTGGATGGGTCAAAGAGACAGCGCAACCCCCTGATTTCGAGACTGCTCAAAATCAGTAATGCAATTCTCCCTTCCTTCAAAGTTCAATGCATTCAACTTTTCCTTTGCTTTTGCAATGCAGCCAGATTGTTTCTCAAGCCTCAATTCTTCCACAAAATTGTAAAAAGGAGTGTTTGGATCTTGTCATGGATTTAACGTAACATCACAAGCCGTCGTCGATGTTTTCATTGCTTTAAGCTCAGAAATTTTCAATGAGTTGCCTTAGTGCTTTCAATGTTACTTGCTTTTGACTTGATGTAATGAAAAGATTTACTGTCAGCTTCTGTTTCTGCTTCTTACCTGGAAGATCATGTATATCGACCTTGGTGTGGTAATTGACTGACCTTCATTGTCAATTAATGTATGCTAATGCACTTACAAAGTATACATGTGGTGGACCTGGTGGTGGTTTTTTTTTTGGTCAAAGGAGAACCTGCTAAATACATTATTATATCGATTCTTATTGTGTGCTTCGATGTTTGCAGCTGGTGGTCGCTAATTGAAAAATCGTGGGGGGTAGTAAAATTTTATCCAAAAGCACTACCTTTCTACTCAAATTTTGATCAGGTGACAACAATGTCAAATATCATCTAGTGTTTGAACTTATTTTTTATTGCTCACCATCATTTTAAATGTTTTAACTTCTGCAAATTGCACATGGGCAAAAATATACAGCTTTAGACTTCTGATCACTAATACCGGAACTAGTCCTTTGAGAATGCATTAGAGACAAGCATGGACCATGTTATACTTCTGAAAGTATTTGATATGGTTCAGGGCCGTGGATATCATATTTCTGCTGAAGGAGGACAAGTGTCAGATGCTCCCTGGAATAATATATCATCACAAAGCTTTCAGGTATACATTGAGTATGCAACCATTGGTACTGAGCTACAGATATCATGCCCACTAATGACTCATAGCAGGCTCAAGTGATACTGAGGTCGTATACCATTGATAGAACAGTTAACTCTACAGTAATTTTGCTGCCACTCAGAATATCAGTTTCTTGTATATTGGTACTGAGCCAAATATCATGCCGTTTTCTCTTTTTGTTTTCTATGTGGCAGCCTACACTTGCCTTTAATGTTGACCCAACTCCAGACACTATTCAAGTCCTTGTCAAGTAAGTTACATTGTTATTACATCTTCTGTTTACATGAAAATATAGCGTTCCAGCATTGGCGTTTCCTGTAAACTGTATGGTACCAATGTAGTCCTCCTAGTGCAGTTTTATCTGTTTAAGTAATTTGTCTATATTGACAGTTTTAAGGAAGCATCTTATAGTGGAGGAGGAAACATCACATTTAAAGGGACTCTTGGCAAAAACACTGATTTTACTGCGAGAATCTTTCAGGGGAATCTACGGTTGGGTGAATTGCCTCTTTACCTGACATATTCTGTAAGTTTTTATTTCTGTGACTATAGCTGAAAACAGAATACAGCCCCCCAAGTAACTCACATGTTGCAAATTGTGGACATCCTTAACTTTCTGTCTTGAGGATCAAGTCTGTGCAATTGAATATTAAAATTCTAGCAGCTAACAGCACCATCTTAACTGTATCTTTTTGGAGCTGTAAGTAGTATTTAAGCTATTTACATTGTAATAAATACAGGTGAAATCTAGTGCGGATTCTCTGCTCGGCCTTTCTCTCCATTTCTCATCCCCTTTGAATGACAGAACATCAGTACTTGTAGCATCCCGGGGAGGGGACAAATTCTCAAGGAAATTTAGCAAGGTGATAGTGCCACATCGAGTTAACAACGCAGAAACAGCTCCGGAATGGCACATACAGGAATCTAGCATTGAAATGAATGGATACACATTGACAGAAATCCGTGCTGTATGCTACAGGCCAGAGCCTGAGCACAGTGGACTAGCATCACACACATCACATGGACATGATGACACAATAGTTGGAAGCCCCCCAGACTATTTTGCAGTTCTTGGTCATCTCACTGTCAGGACTTCTAAAGAGAACCCATATTTTCCTCCTTCTAGTTCATGGCTAGTCAAGGGTCAGTATATCAAATGGACTTCAGGTTCTCAGGGATCCAAGACTCTTAGTATGGAAATCAGCTGGAAGCTGAAAGATGGGAATGATTCTCCGTTCCAAAAGTACAATATTTATGTGGACCATGTCTCAAAACAAGAAACTGGAAATCCAGGTGGAAGGCTGAAAGCCGTTCGACAGTACATTGGAGAGGCAAATATGGAAGCTTTTTACATTTCTGAACTTTCTATTCCTTCAAGCACTTCCAGTCTTAAATTCATCATTCAAGCATGTAGTGTAGATGGTGCTATCCAGAAGCTGGATGATTCTCCATTTTTTCAGCTGAATGTTGAAGGTTTGTAAATCTTGATTCTAATCTTTTTTGCCTACTGTCAAATTTCTTATTGAGGAAGGATGATATTCTTTCTGGTATAAGTCCTTCAATTTCAGAATGTGTAACCAACCCAAGACTCTACATTATTTAAAGCAACTGTTGTTTAGTTGCATTGGAGTTTCATTCCTGTGTATATGACAAACTATTATGCTGCAATGATGAGGCATTCATTTGAGCGCCCCAGAAAACAATGAGAGGCTTCCCTTCACGCATTGTTTATATTGACTCCACTGTAGCAGCATTCATATGAATTTCTCCTTGTTAAGCAAAGAGGGAAAGTACAAATCTAAAAACATTCCCAACTCTAAACCACTGCAGCACCAGTAATAGCCGAAGAAGGAACGGTTGAGATGTACGATTACAGTACCGAAAAGCATAGATGGAGAGCTTCATGGACCAGTTCAAGGCCTGAATGGAGATATTTTGGCATCCCTAGTGATTGGGTGAGCATCTTGCTCATTATGAGTTTCATTTGTTCTTTCTTTTCTTTTTCTTTCATTTTTTGCATCAGGGTATATCTTAACGTCTGCTTAATTGCAGAGGTTTGACTCACTGCTGAGCAAACGATCAGATACTGTTGTTCAAGGACTATTGAAGAGGGAGTTGCAGAGTTCGCCTTCAAAGGAAAAGAAACTCTTGGTTTTCATGGTTCTGTGTTGGACTGTCATTGGCATACTTCTATGCAAATTCAATTGTCACGGGAAAAGAACAATGCTTTATCTTCCTTAAGATGGATAGTCATTTAAGGGACCATGAGCAGATGTATCTTTCCACAAAACAGAATAAACTTGCTCCGGAAGAGTAATAATATTCGGAAAGTTCTGCAGCAAACTGGAATCCAGCTCTGTCCATACTGAGAGGAAAATGCAGCTGTTTCTAGATAATGTAATGATCTGTCTTGCTTAGAGGAAACCTTAGTAACCAACCACAGCCATTCTGTTACTGTAGGAAGAAAGGAAAAGGATTTGATGAAAGAAAAATCAAAGACATCAGAAGTAAAAGACTTTGAAGAAAGTTAAATTATAGATTAGTTGATATGTGACGGTGAGCTTTGCCCCGACTAATCATGATTTGACCTAGGTCTCAAGTCGCTTAACCCTACATTGGTGGTGCTTTGCTTTTTCTTGCACTAAAGAAAACTTTCTTGGAAAAGAAGAATTGGAATTTAACTTTTTAAAGGAAAGTAAAAATTTACCGGTTTAGAATTCCCTCCTAAAGTGACAAGCAACGAACACAACAACGACCATAGAAGACCAAAACCAAACAATCTCTGAGATTTATGTCTCTGTACTGTAGTAATCCCCCACAAAAGCAAAACAAAAGCATTAATCAATGCTTCTATTTCTCCTCCGCCATTACATATCCCGCGAAACCCTTGTCACTCTTTACAATCTCCTCGCTCTAATCCACAAAAAGATTCAATCTTTCTTTTCCTTCTTAGACATGTCACAGTCCACCGATCCGCCACAGGAACCCTCCTCCTCCACCGTCGATCACCCTCCGTTTGACCCATCGGAGCCGTCAACTCCCGTCTCCTACCCGATCAAGACCCTCGAAGAGCTTGCCTCTCGCGCTTACTTCGACTCCTTTCACTACCCATTTAACAAGTCCTCTGTTCCGCTCCATCCCTCCTCTGTTTCTTTGCCCGACAGGCGCAGGCTCCTCGTCTGCCATGACATGCAAGGCGGTTATGTAGATGATAGGTGGGTTCAGGGTGGGACCAACCCTGATGCTTATGCCATTTGGAATTGGTATTTGATTGATGTGTTCGTGTACTTCTCCCATTGTTTGGTCACTTTGCCTCCTCCTTGCTGGACTAACACTGCTCATAGACATGGGGTGAAGGTACTCACTCTCTAAAGTTTTGAGCTTGTTCTTTTGGAGTCCTCGGGTCTATGTGTTTGTTGGCTTACTGTTTGTTATCTTCAATCTGTTAATTTAAGGTACTAGGGACATTTATCACAGAATGGGATGAGGGGAGGCTAATTTGCGATCAATTGCTTGCAACGGAGGAGTCTGCTAGAATGTACGCTGAGAGGTTGGCGGAACTTGCAGCTTCATTGGGCTTTGATGGATGGCTGGTAGGCATATTTGTCCAAACAAGTAAAAAATCTGTGAAGAATACTTGAATTAAAGTGCCTCCGTTGTTTTAATGTCTTGATTGCTGTGTTTTCTATCCAAATCCTCCTCCTTCGCATAAAATGAATCAAGGAGGTGACAAGTAACTTAGTTTAGCTGCATGCTATAGCTTTGTTGTAAGAATAAGCGGCAGGGAGCTTTATTTTTTTTTTTAATATAATTTTTTAACCCTTCTTGTTGATATAGCAATGTCTTTATGCAGATCAATGTGGAGAATAAATTGTCACAATCACAGATCCCCATTCTGCAGGAATTTATTAGCCATCTAACTCAGATCATGCATTCTTCAGTCCCTGGATCTTTGGTAATATGGTGAGTGTTAGGCATTTCCGAAATCTAGGAAGCCCCCCACAAGTTTGTTCTGGACTAAGTGCTGTCTTCCTATGAAGGTATGACAGTGTTACGACTAATGGAGATCTCAAATGGCAAGATCAGCTGAATGAAAAGAACAAACCTTTTTTCGACATCTGTGATGGCATATTTGTGAACTACACATGGAAGGTTCTTGCTTCATTTTCCCTTCCATGTAATCAATATAAATTTTCTGTTCCATTTCCTTTATGCCCGCTGATGCTTATGCAGGAAAACTATCCCCGTCTTTCAGCCGTGGCAGCTGGTGATAGAAGGTTTGATGTGTACATGGGAATAGATGTGTTTGGAAGGAACACCTACGGTGGTGGAGAATGGAAAGTACGTGCGACTCCAACCATGTTAAAGCACCATCTTTATACTTATAACCATGTTGTATTTTGTGTTGATTTTCATTGTTCTGATGTAATTCATTGTACTTTGATGGTTGAAGTAATTCATCATTTCATTGCTTCTTAATATTTTAAAATAGAGGGAAAAAAGGTATGCAATTCATTGTATCTTCAATGGTGGAAGTTATTTGTCTGCTTGGTTTTCTCTTATCAATGGTGAATACCATGTTTTATTCTAGCACTTCTTCTTTATTGTACATCTCTAATCAACTATAGTGACCCTTGGGACATCAGACAAGTGTTGCGCTGGATGTCATAAAGAAGGAAAATGTCTCTGCGGCCATATTTGCTCCTGGATGGGTCTACGAGACAAAGCATCCGCCTGACTTTCACAATGCTCAGAATCGGTAACTCATTTGTCTCGTTCAGCTTACTTCTAGATATTTATAACTTAGCAATAGCTCCATCTTAGCACTCATCCCAAGTATTCAAAGTCTTGTGCGAAGTCCTGTAATGTATGACCACACATTTCCTTGCAGATGATAGCATAATAGATTTTGGTTTTCTGATTGGGTTCTTCGAATGGAAAATGAGACTTTGCATCAAGGTTATTAGCTTTAGATTTTCTGTATAATTTTTTAATTTGGCCTATTGATAGTACTTCTGCAATTTCTTGAACAGCTTGCAAATTCATGTTGTGGGAAGATGATGCAAATCGAAAATGAAGTTTTATTCTTACTGTTTCTATCATTGCCTTTCTTATGAGGCATTCGTATGGAAATTCTTCTTTTGTGATGAGATGGCATGTTATGCTATTCATAGAGGCAGTGAATATGGTGTTTTTATGCTAAATTCTCTATCAGGTTGACAGGATTTCAATTACTTTGTTGTTCTGCTTCTTTTTTTTCTCCTGTGAAAGCTGATTGAAATTTATATACTGAGTGTCGTAAACTAGATGCTTTTGTTCCTTGAGGAGTTTCGAAAATGGATTCATCTTGATCTCAATATAGGTGTTGTGGGTTAGAAAAACATTTTCCCATTCCTTCTGGTTGTCTCCAGTAAGTTCACGCAATTTGGTTTTCATTATCATGTTCTTCTGCAGCTGGTGGGCACTTGTTGAAAAATCATGGGGGAGAGTGAATGATAATTTTAGACTGCTTCCATTCTACTCAAATTTTGACCAGGTAGAAGCTATATCTGACTCTTTGATCTCCGGCATCTGGGAGCTGGCGAAGATACAATATTTTGATATTGATTATCTTTGATATTGCTCAGGGTCGGGGCCATCATGTGTCGTTCCAGGGAGCACATATGAAGAATGACCCATGGAACAACTTATCTTGCCAAGGAGTTCAGGTATCATTAAAATCGATGCCAGCTCTCTTTTCTGTTGGTATGATGGTTTTAGATGTCTCCTTTCAATTTGTTTGCTTCTTTTCATCATGCAGTTTTGATGTGAAAAGTTTATAGATCCCACCAAACTCCATGTAGCAAACTTTGCTTGATCTGCTAGGAAGTGGAGATACTCCTCATGTCTGAATAACTAAACCTAGAATTGCTGACAATGATAGAATTCCTTGACTTATCAAGATCTTCTTGTTCGTTAACAATGTCTAAAAAGCAAAAATATTTGAGCTAAAAGGCATATTATAATTGAGGATCACTCTCTATAGTTAATACTTGAGATACTGGACTGTTTGCAAGGTAATGTACTACACTTGCTAGGAAAGTATGGGCGCATTTTCTGTTTTTTCATAATGCAAGACAAAATACTTTTGGTTTTTATTTGAAGATTCAAATATTTTGTCCTGTCCAGCCATTTTTAAATGTTTTGTCATTTTGCAACTTATTTGTGGCATTTCTGAGTATTATCGCAGGTTTGACTTCTCTATATTCATTTGTTTCTCTCCTGTTTATTTAGATATTGAGAAGTGTGATCCACTGTATAGAATGGAAACTTCACATTAATGTGTTTGACATACTAATATGGAATTGAAATTTATACGAGTCTCGTGACTTTTGTGTTGACGTTGGGCTTACAGTGTGCAATATTATTTTCTTACTCCAACCTTTGTGGCAGCCTTTCTACGACTTTGTTGATGATTCATCCACTTGTGCGATTCAAGTCACTGTTGAGTAAGCAATTAATTTTCTTGTACTTTATAATGTAGCAGTTTAGATGGGTGTTACCTCCACTAGATTGTGTGACACCATTCAACAAAGTAAATGTTTTTAAGTACTCCAAGCATGTTTTCCTCTGATAAAGTGGAATCAGTGAAGGCCTTTTATACCCAGTAAGCATAGTTTTTGTGTTGGCTTTGCCATCCCCTGCATGACTTGGTTTTGAGTTTCCTTACGAAAAGGCTTATTGTGGTAAGAACTAGGTTATAGAAGGAACTTTCTACAACTCTTGTTTTGCCTAGTGACCTCTGAGAAATTTTGATCATCATAAGTTCATAACTGAAGCATAGCCTTGGATGGGTAACCACTCAAAAGCCCCAGTGCCTCTCATTTGATGCTGACATTATAATATACCTTTATCTTCCATGTTTGGGTATTGTTGGCTACTGTTAGCTTACATAACCTGTACCATGGCACCAATATTGATGTTGCATCCTTATTTGCTCCATTTTTTATGCACAAGGGGCCGATTTTTTTTCTGCATTTAACATTAATTTGTAAACGGTAGCTCAAAAGAAGCATCTTATAACGGTGGAGGAAATATCTCATTTAAAGGAACTCTTGAAGATGAAGCTTATTTCACAAAAAGACTGTTCCAGGGAGAGCTTATTTGTAGCAATCTACTACTCCACCTTTCATATTCCGTAAGCCATCTTCGCTGTGAATGCTTTAACTTGATTGTGACTAGTATTATGATTGATTGGCCTTTGTTCCACTTTCATCCAATTCAACTGTGGGTATCTTGAATAATGCAGGTTAAATTGGAGGGTGATTCGCTGCTTGGCATTGCTCTTGAATTTTCGTCTACATTGAATGAGAGAGCATCAGTACTTATTGCAGCACCCTGGGGAATAAACCAAGCGCCCAGCAAATTCAGCAAAGTGATAATGTCGCGTGAAATAAGAAACCCTGAAACAGCCTCAGAATGGCGCATTTTCGAAGGCACCGTTGCAATGGATGGACATACATTAAGAGAAATCCATGCGGTATGCTACAGGCCGAAGACTGAACGCAGCGAGTTGAGATCCAAAAACAAAGAAGATGGCCAAGAAGAGAATGCATCAAATCCTAACCCTGGTAAGTATTATACTGTACTTGGCCACATCACAGTCAAAAGAGCAGGAGAGAACTCATTCTTCCTTCCTTCGACCTCGTGGCTAGTTGAGGGCCAACATATCAAATTTAGCTCAGATTCTGAGGGATCCAAAACCGTTAGTGTGAAACTCATTTGGAGAAGGAAAGATGGAAATGATCTTGGGTTCCAAAACTACCATGTCCATGTAAAGAAACTAGGAAAACAGGCTGATGGATATCCAGTTGGAGAAAGAGAAGGCACCCTGGAGTTTCTTGGAGTGGCTCAAGTTGAAGCTTTTTATGTTTCCAATCTTGCTGTTCCTTCTGATACTAAAATTCTGAGATTCATTGTTCAAGCCTGTGCTGCTGATGGGACATTCCAGAAGCTGGAAGATTGTCCATATTTTCAATTAGATGTTTAAGGTCAGTAACATTGTTGCTTTGCTTCTCCCCGTTTTACGGGAGACTTAAATGTGCAAACTATTTCAGTACCACTATGTAACTTTTAGTTTATTTAGTTTCTGAATAGTTACCCCTACGGTTTCGGGTAAAATTATAAACCAGGCCTCCTTAGATGTTTCTTCAAAAGTCAAAACATTTGCGATGAGCGTGCATTGTGTACATCATGTACCAATTACTGTAATGGGCCGTAACAAAAAATTGCAGTATGGACCCATGCTCTCACTTTTGGGTCATTAGAGCAGCCCACTTGAAAGTAACGGGTGGAGCGCCGAAGTCACATCCAGAAAGTGGATGCAAATAGAGGCCCTAGTACATTTAATGTAGTACAATATGGTTCAAAACAGAAATGTAGTACATATAAACAGGCAAATTGCGGAATCGAATAGAACCTAGGGGTGAGCAATCGGTACGGTACGGTAATACCGTACCGATTTTTGGGTCCTACCGACGGTACCAAAGGGATCCCCATACCGGCCTCCTACCGATCGGTATATACCGTGCCGAAAATTGGGTCATACCGATAAATACCGACTCGGTTCGGTCGGTATGCCGACAATACCGAGCCGAACATAACAAAAGAAAAAAATAAAAAAATCTAATACTTGGTGAACTCAATCCAGCAAACGAGTTCACTAACAAACCCAGAAAACCATTGAACTTGCACAATCAAAAAAAAAGTAGAATGCAACACACACAACCCATCCATAGCTAACAAACACCACTAACAACTACGGCCAATTCCACCATCACCATACAGTTATCACACCCACAAAATTAATTAAGGCCTAGATGTGTAATATTTAATTAAAAGAAATTGTTGTGTTCGGCTTGTTCTCTTTTTGATGATACACTTTAATATCTCAATAAATACAATATAAAAACTCAAAATCAGATCTGCAATAATGAAAGAGAGACAGAAGAAAACAGAGTGGATTCATATATGAAGAAAAAAATTAAAAATAGAACACAAAACACAAAAAAGAGAGATGGAGAGATGGAAGAAAAGGAGGAGGGTCAAGTGGAGGAGAGGAGATGGCCGGTGTTGTTCCCTTTGGCATCTGTTTTTGTCTTTTGAAGAGGAGGTGGAATCGGCAGGGAGGAATTGTAAAGGAGGCGGCGAAAGGGTGGTGGTTCTCTAATGGAGGAGGTGGAGTTATCCATGGTGGCTATGTGGAGGAGGAGGCGGCGGTGGGATGTTGTGAGGGAGAGGAAAAAANTCTTCTTTCTTCTCCTTTGACTTGTCCATATCACTTGATTGGTCCTTTTGCAGGCAATTTGTCCCCAAAGCAAGCAAGTATTAATAAATTTGGTTACATCTTTTTAGCTTGATTTTTTTACCTCTGTCATCGTCTCTAATTTTCTTCTTTTTGGCCCACTAACCATTCGATCACAGCATACCACAAAAGCAAGGCTGTCAGTTTGTTGAAGAATTGTTCCTTCCATTCCAAAATTAAGAATGGTAAACAAAATATTATTGAAATTTGAAAAAAATTATGATTATTTATCTAATCATTGTGATTAATGTTGGAGCGCACACAGTATTGCTCAAACGGGAAGCCGCGAAGAAAAATACATTTCTGGTATTATATCATAGACACGATCCACTAAATATATATATTTTATGTAAACAGATTTTTATACACGAATGCAATTATTACTATGTAACGTTATGTGATATAAAGAGATATATATCAGTCTACCACAACAGGCTTGTCTTATATATTCAGTCATCTAAGTCATCTCTTCATTAAATAGTTACTTAATTACAAATTAAAATGTTGATCAAAGATGGTGAACAATGGTGTTGCATGCACCTAGCTCGGCCATTTTTACACAACTAGTTTGCACTCTCGTCCTCTTGAAAAAAGAATGAAATTAACAAAAGAAAAAAATGTTTAATTTCAGTACAAACTGTATTGAGACCCTAAACGATCAATATAAGACACCAGGTACGAGATATTCCGCATGTCTCTTTGCCTTGGAGGATATATATGACAACCTTGTATTAGTGATGCCAAAAAAAGTTAATATAAGACATGCATATACGTTCACGGAAGAATAGATGACAAGAAACCAACTACGACATTTTGAAGCACATAAGATATCATTAATTAATAGTACAGCGGCCAATAATTAATTATAATATGATGGTGAATAATGAAAATTCTATAGCAGACAAGATCTCAGTAGAAGTTCCAATAAACACATAAAATGTTGACAATCTCAGAGCTAGAAGATGCTACAGATGGGCCTACACGAAAAGGTTTGATTTGATAATATATGGGTTTTAAATCTGAAATTTGACTTGCAAATTACTTTGGAAAAAAGAAAAGAAAAACTAGCAACTGGGGAATCTTTCCTAAGATAATTAGTTGTTCCCTTAATGTTTTATTTGTCCTTACACATCTTAATTATTAATTTGATTAGACAGATGCTTGTGTGGAGGGATGGACTAAGAAGAAATGTGTCAATTAAATTAGTAAAATGGATGGTAACTGGCTAGTGTTCTTGTGTATACGTCCCATGAAATTAATGATCACATCCTTGCACGTGAACGGACTTGAATCTGTGATGCCTCTTATAAGACGTAGTGGACCTAAGTACTACAAAAGCCACTCTCCCTAACTGGACATGAATTAAGTTTCAGAAAATGACCCTTTAATTAATTAATTTGGCATTAACAAAGAACAAGACCAGCAGTACTGAATAATGAAGATGCTAAAAGTCCAACAAGTGGCACATATATATATACCTTTGACGTTTTCCTTCTTGATAGGAACTATTCTGGTTGCAGCAATCAAAATTAAGAATGTTGAAAAGAAGGGGATGGAAAAGCTCACAACTTAAAATGTTAATATATTATTTTTGAGATTATTGGGATAAGAGGCTTGCTGCTCGGGTTAACATGGATTTTTAAGACTACGTACGTAAAACAATAACGCTAAACAGGCAACCGAGATTTAGTGTTTGTGTCACGGGAAGTACTTAATGAAATAAGAGGAACCAGGATTTGAGAGGTTTTGTCCGCTTGTTTAGTGATTAGGCATGTGAGAAAGACAAAAATAGAAAATTCAAATTTGACCTACTCGACCTCCATAAAAAGTACATGATCATCTCTTGATGATTGCATATCCCCTCCGGGTTGGTTTATGTACAGTCATACTATTTTAAAGTAATGGGTCATGGAAAGTGGAATTAAACAAAAAGGTTTCTTTTTCTCTCTTCAAGTTGTATTAGTTTAAAAATTCTTGCTAGCTACTTCACATATATAAGATGCCTAAAAAATTTAGCGACGGTGTTTTTTTTTAATTGTAAATTTAACAATCCGTGTTAGATATTGTGATTGGTTTATATTCTCATTTTGTGCTGGTAATATATATATATATATATATATATATATATATATATATACTCTCTGTAAAAAAGAAAAAGAAAAGGAAAATTCGAGTTTATTGTCACATGCTAGTCTATGAAGAGTTGACCTTATCTGCTCACCCATGTTTTAAGGCACGTATATTCGTAGTCGAAATTACTTACTTTTGCTAAGAAAGGTTTCGTCTAAAACTAATAGCAAGTAATTAGTCTCTAGTATATTTTAATTGGGTGAACACAATGATATATAATATATATAACTCTAGAACGAAGTAGAGATCGGCTTGTACGTGCGACTTGACATTTCCTTGTATCAAAATTTGTATTTTATCGGCTATATGTATGTTACTATCAGTTTTTTGGTTTTAGAGTTTAAAATCTATACTCGAATTCAAGACTTTAACCTTGAAAATGACTTCAGCAGCCCAATTGAACTATATATAACTTAATAGTAATTTCTTTTTGGTTAAAATAGTAATTATTATTTTTAGTTCCCTTGCATGTATTAGAATTTCAGAGATTCGTAAGAAGATGTATCGATGAATAATGCTTAGTCGAAATTCACACTGTACTCCACCAAAACAGTTATAAAAAATTGTTAAAAGTTCAGCATCTACAAAAGTATAATGTAATATACTTCACATTTTGGTAAAATAATGTGCTGTTTTAAAACTCTTTTTCTTTTTGTTCAAACAAAAGGTATAGTCTCATTTCTCTTATTCTACTGTATTCTACATATATTCATCCCACGAACAATTACAATCAAATCACATAAACAATTCCAAGTTTCTTATAAAAAACCCAAGCAGCAAAGCAAGGGTCGTCCCATACTAGCTAGTAATTAAGAAGAAATTAAGTTGATAAGGAATGACCCCATATGAAGTCCTACGTACTAAAAAATCATGTCCCCAAATATGCTGCTCTCTGATCTCTGAAGAGAGTCATGGATCACATTGCTCGTAGAAGAACCCAAGTTCAGGTACTGAGGAAGCCCATTTTGGAGTAGAAACGACTTGTCGTCGGTGTCTATCTGCGGTATTGTTGGCGTCACTGGCTCATGCTGCATCCGAACGCATAGTATCTCGGCTTGAGCCACTGCAAGCTGCATTTGTAGTTGAGAGACCTGGTTTTGCAGGTAGGATATGGCCCCAACACACCCATATACAGGGTCTCTCACCCTTGCATTTGCTTCGTACACCAAACTGCTCACTGCATCCGCCCTTTGATGCACCGGAAGCTCCTATATATAGAGATAATCATCAAACTCAATCAATTATTATTATTATTAATCCTATAGGAATAGTCAATAAACTTAATATTACGTTCATCCGGGGATGGAAGTGATTGACAAGAGAAGGAAGTAGCAAATATTATTTTTGGGACTCACACTAACGGTTTACATTGATTGTTTAATATACAAAAAGTCTTTTTTGACGTCCCGCAGCTCCTTTAGTTTATTCCAACAAAACAGAAAGCAAGTTTCAACTGAAAAATGCCTTTACTTGACCACATGCGCATGAATTAGATTCTCACATACCGATATATATGTTAAAAGTTTTTTATTCTGGATTAGTCTTTCTTCAAATTGCAAAGAGGAACAAATTTTTTCCCCTCAAACATCAATTAATTCGGAACGGAGGGAGTAATAGTATTAACTAGAAAATAACAAATACTTGTTTTTTTGGTACATAGAAAATCACAAATACTTGTAAATGATGAATATATGAATACATAATTGAATTTGCGCATAATATAATACACTTATGTATGCTGCATGCTCACATGAGGGGCGCCGCCCCGCCCAGTTGCATGTGTATGTATTATAAGTCAAACTCTCTCGTATGTGTGTACGTGACTCGAAAAAGAAAGGACAAAAACAGTAAAACATCCCATGTTGAAGTTCCATATACATAATATGGAAGTATCATATATATTCATATATGCATGCAGATGATCATATGGAATATATGCATCTATCTAATATCAACTAAAAGAAGTAGAGATAGACTAGAAACTTGAGGCCAATGGAGAGGAGGGGGAAAGAGAGAGACCTGCAACATTTTACCAACATTGCTTGCACCAAAGACTTTGTGCACAATGGCAAACTTATGAGGGTCATCAGGAGCGAAGTAAGGGGCAAAAATGCAGTCCTTAGCGCATCTGCGTCTGAGCAACTTGCAAGAAGCGCATGGCGAATTCCCACCCATCTCCTTTGTGTAACTATATTAATTTATAGGAAAGACTGCCAATACTTGGGGAGGAGGAGGAGGAGGAGAAATATATATACGAGGAAAGCAAAGGTTATGGACTGGAAGAGACTTGGGGAAGAATCGAGATAGGAGGGCACATATTTATACTAGCTTCTTGATGGTCTCCTAGCCATCGATCCAGTTCACAAATCCCACAGGGACACGTACAGCTATATGTAATGATTAAAATACTTGACATAAGTTGTAATAGTTTTGACTAATATAGTACTATGTTTAGTTAAGCTGTAACATCAGACAGGAGGCTACTTAACATCGCAGCACGTTACAGATCAAAACCAATGCTTTTGTTAATATATGTGTTTTAGTAGTAGTTTTTCGGCCTAGTACTATAGCATCTTCGGAGTTGGATTGCCGTGTTCAAACTCAAGAAGCATGGTGTGTATAACGTGGTTTAGGGGTATAATTCGGGGTTGGAAATAGATCATACATAATCAAATCTGCATGTGCATGTGGTGTTTCTTTGATTTTAGGAAAAGGTTATTCAACGAAGGAGAATTTTTGAGAAGAAGAAATTAATTGTCCATGTTAGGGAGCAGTTTTGTTCATACCATACAAATTATCCATATTCAGGAATTGTAGGTAACTTTGTTCAGACTACTGTAACTTTTGTTTTTCTTAAGTTGAGCCATTCTAGCCCACAAGTTTTACAAAGAAAAAAAAAAGATTTATTTTTCTCTTGTTTTGGTAGATTTTTTTTTTCTTGAAACAGATTTAAGAGACTTCTGGGGGCAACATGCATGTGTAACCTTTTCCCTCAGATAAATTTTTCTCTTGCCAGCTCATTAAATTAAGGTTAGTACTTAACAAATCCCTAACTATCACTTTCAGACTTAAAGCAGGTTAAATTCGAAGTCGTTTAACCATACATTTTGGTACTTTAATTTTGATATTCCTTTTGGTACTTCATATAATTTAACTACTACTCCTGGATTCCTTTTTGGCTTTTTGCTACATTAATTAACTAGCTAGCCTCCCACTTAGTCTTGTAAAGAGAAAAAGAATTTTGTCAGGTTAAAAAAGATTAGAGATTTCTACATGCCAGATCTGTGGAATGTGGATTGGCTGGTTAAAGAAAATCAGACACCATGCATAGCCTTCGACGATCCAGTTAAAATTGAGAGACATGCCTCGATAAAATTAGTGGTACTGATTGATTGTTTAATCAAGAGACACGCCCCCACATTAATGGAATTAATGAGACCTGACATAAACTTGTAAGTAGTGGTGATTGTTTAATGAAACAACCCTGATCGAGGAAGATTAATACTACTGCTATTGGAACTAGTAAGAGCCGATCGATAAGAACCTTCAACAGTTCAACTCTTATCACCCTACGCGCATTTATTGTACCTCACATGATTCCACGCTTCTGTTCCTGTCTTTTACTACTACTACTAGAGTAGAAAGAAAGAATAGCCCGCTTCTCGTTTTATGTTTGTCTGTCGTGTAACACAAAAAAAACTGGTAGCCCTGCCTGGTAAACATAAAGAACTTTAGTTGGAATTTGGTTGGATGCACTTTCTTCAACATAGTCAGCCATACACAGTACAGGGTTATAATTAATTTGTTGTTTCTATATGGAATCTTGATTCAATGTTTCTATGAAGACCAGGGTCTTTCCTGCCAAGTGCCAATGTAAAGGAATTCAGGTCCATTCCACATTTTGGCTGCAAAACAATCTTGTTAGTTTTATATTATGCAAAATCCTGACGCAAAAGTTTTATTTCCAAACCCAATATATCTTCTCGACAAGGTCTATCTAAATTCATTTTTTTCTTTGTGGTTTGTGCTGTTTTCTAAAATGTCAATCTGTGTCGATCTAAAAGTAAACTTCATTTTATGTACAAAGTCGAGAACGGAAGGGTAATTAAGAACCTTGTTCGGTTCTGTGAATTTTTTAAAGTTTGAGACAAACAATTAAAATAAGTAGAAAAAAACAGACATCTTCACCACCTCAAAAGGAAAAATAAAACATGAGCTCTCCAATGCAAGCATTCAATGAGCATCGTGGTGATAAAGATTCATTTTCGAGATAGTACATGGTTCATGGTTTCTCTAAGAACTGTAGTAATTAAGAAAGGTTCAAGATTTGTTTCTTTTACATCGATAGTCTCAATGCTAATTAATATGTCTGTGACGCTAATTAATGTGTCTGTGACGCTAATTAATGTGGCATACTGTTTTGTTTTTCTTCGGTACGTGGCATACTGTGATTATAATTAAGATGCTTTTGCCGTTGAAAATGCACTATAAAGGTGATGAGGATGTCCCCAATAAAATTGGAACGATAAGGTGATGAGGATTCTTTCTGTTTTCTCTTCTTCTTTTTTTTTTTTTTGAAAAAAAAAAGTCCATGAAATTATTACTGGAACTCGAAAAATCATTGCTTCTTAGGATGCGTTTGGGAGCTGTTTTGTGTTTTTAGCTCTTAAAAACTGTTTTGAAGATTGAGAACTAAAAATGTTTTGAGAGTGCTTGAAACACTGAAAATTTATTTCGATACATTTTATACTTCTCCACAGTTTTCCAAAACTAAAACACAAATTTATTTGATTAAAATAAATTTATAAATTATTTCTGAATTTAAAAAATTAAGAAAGATGAATAAAATAATTTACTCAATAATTTATCTAAATTATATATGAGAGTCTAACAATAAAAAAATATATGATATAATTCATTAATAATTTAATTTAAAATATATCTATTCAATATATATATTAATAAATTAGGTTTAATATTCAAAATATTTTATTAGTAATATATTACTTGGTATTATATAAATTTATTTAATATTAAAATTAAAATTATGCATGTAAAAAAAAGAAATAAAATTATGCATTTGGCAAAATGTTGCTTGTGTTTTTTTGATAATACGATAGCAGATTTAAATTAATATAAAAGATGCAGATACAAGAATGTACATGATAATAAATACATGGCACCAAAGCCATCGATCCCCTCGGGCCCACCCACACTTCAAGACTTTATAGAAGCCGGGCCTCTCAAGAAATCCAGCACCAAAGCCTCCTCCAGAGCCCCAACACCGTCCATAAAAAAATCTCAACCTATAAAAATCTCCAAATTCGCAATGGAAGGCAACACCAAAAGGCAAACCCTAAAAGATGTGTCCAATGCCCAAACCACCCTATCTCCCTCTGCTATTGTACAGGCCCCCACCGGATCAATCACCCTTTCTACTCCCCTCCAAGCCAGTTACCCGGTCATCTCATCCAATTTTACTCCCTCAGCCCCCACCCGCCACCGTTCCCAGAACCACACGGCCGTGGTACTCACCGAAGACTGCCATCACATGATCTTCTCACCAGCGGCATCCAGTTCAGGTGTTGCCATGGATCGACAAACACATACCCACCTAGCTATCTGATCTAATCGGTCCATTCACGCATGTTATTTTTAGTTTATCAAGTCTGTCTCTAGTCATGTCATTATATAAGTTGTGGTAATGTGGTTGTATCTGTTGTATTATCGGTTGTCTTTTTAAGATAGGAGTCGGATTGAGCTACCGACCCCTAATCATGTACTCAGCTCAGGTATATTTATGATATACATCCCGATTTCGACCAAAAAAAATAAATACATGGAACCAATGAAAAATAAAAAACAGAAGCGCCTAAAAACATCTACGTTATGTATACATTTGTATAATAAATATAACATAAAATGAGATTGAAACGCCCAGACCCGTATTTACCGTACACAGTAAACACGTGCCGGAACTGTGACAACCCAACCAAACCAAGCCCAGCATACAGTGTATACGACAAGAACACGGGCTCAACAGCCCAAAGTAAAATCAACAATAGAAACTCATCCGGCCCAATGGCCCAATAATAACAAAAGTATGCACAGCGGAAGACTTAAAGACTCACTAACACTGTATGCGTAATAGATGCAACCTATGGATCCAAGCCCGTCCAAGGGATAACGCTGCAGCCTGTCTGGAATGCACCAAACCTGTACAATAAATAACTCATCCTACGGGATGAAAGCCAGCAGGTGAGGGGTGAGTCCGAAGTGCTCACGACAATGGAAAGACGATCAATATGGACACTAAAATACTCAAGGTCCAAAACAGGTAAAAACCACCAAAACAAATCCAAAAGACTCGAGTAAAATCCAATTATCCAATTTTATCTTTTCGGGCCCCGTCACGGATAAGCTAGGGTCGTACCAGGTTATCAACCTGTTCCTGGTGCCAGATCAAAAAGAACCCAGGGATAGACATCCCAAAAATAACAAATCGGGATAGACATCCCAAGTATAGACATGCTTATCACACAAACCCAGATCATGGCCACCACAAAACAGTCTCTAACCATCCGGTCGTACCTCTACTTACCACGTGACAATTATATCACCGTCATTAAAATCAAATCGTAGGGATCAACATCCCCAACCAAAATACCGGGATAGACATCCCATCCAAAATACCAAGGATCGACATCCTTGTCACAATTCATTAATTATACCATTACTCTTAATCCGAAAAAAAAAACACAGAAAATCAACACGGGATAAACATCCCAAAAATACCCAACAAGACTCCGGGATTAACATCCCGAACCAAAACACAGCAAAAGCACATTCGACAATGCACAATCATCA